>JAOQML010052306.1:0-10271 GCA_027568935.1 Erythroxylum urbanii
CACTCATATTTTCATCCTAAATTTATCACTCAATCTTTTCCGAATGGATTCAGATGTTCACAAATTTTGGTGGAGATGAAGAAAAATGTGTTATGAGTCTATTGGTGCAAGTCTCATGTCATTTGGATGTCAGGAGAAGAAGTTATAACAAAAAAAAACAAAAGATGTTCAGAGAAAACACTACAGCTAACATATTCTAGCAATTCTTCTTCACCAATATCACATGCATTTCAGTCTAATTCAAGTATCATTCTCATACCGTTTAATATGCCTTAAAACTCAGATTGTTACTTACCCATTAGGCTTCCAATCCAACACAAAACTTCAGATTGAACCAAGTCTCCATGCAAGCAAAATCAACACAAACTTATGGTGAAAGCAAGGTGATTTTTGGACAGCGATATGAAGATCATAATCAGCTAGTTTTCTTGACAATTTGGTGAAGAATTTAAGTCTGATTTTCGTGCACAACTTTAGCTAGGGTTAAGAATAAAACGCAGAGAAGAGTTAGAGCAATTTCGATGGAGAAAGGTGAGGGAAACAATAGAAACTTTGCTGCTGAAATTTGCTCCATCATTATGCTAGGTGTTAACTTATAAACTCACCATATGTCTTAAGGCATGCTAGCCATTTGTTCAACAATTATGTTGCCATTACTCCACTCATTATGTTGCCATTTGTCACCCTTTAATCAGTCCACATGTCACTCCAAGATTGCTCCACATATCACATAATATTGATCCATTTGTCAATTAATTCCTAATCCAATTGTTACTCATTTAACTATGTCAAATATCACTCAATTTTGAGCTTAGTCATCCTAATTTTCCATGTCTCAATTAGTCTTGCCACTAGGCATTTTTTCTAGTCCAAAAATACCCCAAATTTTTAGAAATTTTTGAAATGTCCGAAATGTTACCAAAAATGTGAAATTAATTTTAATACACACCAATTCAATTTTCAAGACAAATAATCCACAATTCACATTTTTTAATCACATTAAAAATCACTTATACCCGAAAAATGTCAATGAATGCATGTATAATCATTTTAATGTGCAAAATCAATATTCTCATATATGTGTATGCCACATCATGCATAAGCATAGATTATGCTTCCTAATTGCTCTTTAACCTCTTATAAACACTATTTTAACCTTATCATAAGTCACAGGATGTTGCAATTTTATTCAATCTTAATTTCATATATAGGAATTAAGAAATCATACGTATGAATAGAATGTGGCATGGATAATAAGAGTTGTATGAAATTCTAGACATACGACTATATAAATTTTCTAGGTTATGATTAAATCTAATACAGGAATTTTTAGAAAAACCCAATGCATTCTAAAGGTTTTGATTAGAAAGAGATTTCAATCAATTAACTTAAGGATAGAAATTGTATTTCTTGGGAAAGAATATGGTTATAACCTTGGAATTTCTACCAGTATAAGAAACTATGATTAGTAATTGAATCAAGATAAGTTTAAGCATAGAAAAATTCTAAGGGAATTCTATATCTGGATCTTGTTTATCAATTAAGTACTTTGTTCTTATTTATTGCTTTGGTTGGTTATTTTATATTAGTAATTCTAGATAAGCAAATCATATTTTTAAGCCAATCATTCGTTCTGTTAAATTAAATAATAGAAAGATAATTCTTATTAGTACTTATAATCATCATGAAAATAATATATATATTCACTAAACTATACTATAAGAACAATAGGTGCACTTACCTAGTTGATCTTTGGTATTATTTGAAAATTATACATATTCAAGTTTTAAGTGTCATTGTAGAGACTAGGATATTATAACAATAATATCCCAGTAGAAATCTTACTGAGAAAATCAGATTTTTGGAGGTCTAAAAGTACATTATCTTACCCCTAAATAGTAGAGAGATTGTTTCTAATAGACCCACATGAAAACAAAAGAAAAAAGAAAAATGTTATAAGGACTATTTAAAGAAAACAAAAGTAAAAATGAAAATAAATAACTACATCAAAAATAGCAATAAGAATAAATTAAAAATAACAATTAAAAATTAAAAAATTAACTAAACTAACTAAAAGGGAAGTACTCTAGATAAAAGTGTTTGGGTTAAATATAAGACATAAACATTGAAGAAAAAAGTTGAAAAGATCTAAAAAAATTAGAAGAACCTTTCTATGTAAGATCCTTTACCCATATTCTAGTTCGCTGAAGTTTTTTATTAAAGGCCAAGTTCTTAGTAAGCTCTAACAGAGTCATATCCTTCCTGATCACCTCCTTCAGTTCTTCTTAGGTCTTTCTCTTTTTCTCTTACAGAGACTAGGATATTAGGAACACTTTATTTTTATTAATATAATCAAATTTTCTTTTCTCTTTACATTAATCTTGTATGAATTTATTGTATTTCAAGAATTAGGGACTTGGGTTTATGACTAGGAGTAGTCCTATATTACTATTTAAGGTAGATCTAAAAACTAAAAGGATCGTACTTTAGAACTTAAAGGAGAGACATGTTAGAAGTTAAAGCCAACTAGAAGTTTTACAATTATAGCTACCAAATATAAAGATAAGATAAGGAGGACAATATATTATAGTGAATTATGCTAAACTATTATTACAAGGATAGAATCTAGCATTACTAGGTGAAGAGTGGAGTCTAATAATTTTAAGATCAAGCCTGTTAAATAACTTATGCAATTTGATAGCTTGCTGGATGAGGACCCAAATGCAAATATCACTAACTTTTTGGAGATATATGATACTTTCAAGATTAATAGAACTTTGGAGGATGGTATTTAGTTGAGGTTGTTCCTTTTTACACTAAGGGATGAAACTAAACCATGATAAAAAATTTTGCCTCGTGGATCTATTACCACATGAAATGGCCTAGTTAAAAATTATTTAACTGGGTCTTTTCCTCTAGTACGAATAATGAAACTCAAGAATGATATATTTTCCACATAATAACTACAAAGTGAGACTTTATATGATACTTGGGAAACATAAGTGGAGTTAATGAAGAAGTTCTCATACCATGAATTTATTTTAAGGTTATAACTGCAAATATTTCATAGTAAATTAAGTTACTAATCCAAATAGTCAATTAATGCATCTTCAAAGGGAACTACAAATTTAAAACTCCTAAAGAATTATAAGAGTTAATTGATAATATAGTTATGAATAATTAATGATGGAAGAATCAAGGCTAAAGCCAAAATCATGTGATATCTATAATGTTGATGTGGTGACAACATTAGAAGTGAATTCAGAAACTTTGAGCAAGAAATTGATAGTATGAGTTTGGCAGTTTAACTGACATAAGTGATGAGTTACAAAATTTATGATAGTAGACACCTCAATCATGAATGTCAGATGCCTAACAACATAGGAAGCTAATCAATTAGGTTGATTGTGAGAGAAACTGGATTAGAAAACCTCTATAATGACACTTCGAATCTAGGGTGGAGAAATTATTCTAAATTTTCATAGAATAATTAAGGACAACAAAAGTAAGAGTCTATAACTAGATTTTAGCAATAACAATAATATTATAAGAAACCAAGCCCTAAGGAGTTTGTGAAAAAAATTTATTACTTCATCCAAGATATGCTTCCAAAGTACTAAAGTTTCACTTTGAAATTAAGAAGCCTTCATCTATAACTTGTAAAATTAGATTGGAAAGTTTATTAAGCTTGCCTAAAAGGCAACAATATACTTTGCCTAGAAACACCATACTAAATTTGATGGAGCAAATGAAACATGGTGAATTTAAGTGGTGAAAAGGAGATGAAAAAGAAAATAAGAAAAGTGATGTTGTGGAGAAAAGGAGGATGTGAAGAAGGAGAAAGAGAAAGAGGAGCCAAATAAGAAAGTCAAAAAGTACAAATCGCTAATTCCATACTCAAATAGTCTTGAGAATGATCAAAAGAAAGATTAATTTGGTAAGTTCTTAAAGCTTTTAAAATAATTATATATTAACATTTATTTTGTTAAAACTCTTTCACAGGTGTCAAAATATGTCAAGTTCTTAAAGAATCACCTTTCTAGTAAGAAGAAATCTGAGGAATTATCAATAGCTACTTTAATCAAAGAGTGCCTCTCATCTTGCAAAATAAGCTACCCCAAAGAATTAAAGATCTAGGGAATTTTACTATCCCTTGTAATATTGGTAGTTGTTCAATTGGAAGGAAATTTTTAGCATACCTAAAAGCTAGTATTAACTTGATGTTATATGAAATATTTAAGAAATTAGGATTGGGTGAACCTAAGCCAACTATTATGAGTATTCAATTAGTGGATAGGTTAATTAAGTATCCTACGAGCATTATAAAGCATGTATTAGTTAAGCTTGAAAAACTTATATTTCCAATTAATTTTTGGATTGTGGATATGAAGGATGATGGAGAGATTTCCTTCCTCTTAAGATGATCTTTTCTAACTACTATTAAAAATATTAAAAATATGCATGATGAAAATATCCTAAGGATAAAGGATGAGGAAGTAATTTTTAAGATATTTGAATCCATGAGACATCCCCTTAAGAAGATTGAGGTGAATGGGTTGATCTATTAGAAGTGACATTGTCATATGATTCATTGCATTAGGTTCATTTATATGATCATCGATGAGTAGTTTAGTTGAAACCTATTAAATAGTCTTGATAATGATGCTTAGATTGAATAATAAGTCAAATGTATAATATTGACATTTTTTTAGTTTTGGATTCATGAGTGTTTGATTACTCCATTTTAATTGTGAATTGACAAAAAATGGCATAAATAAAGTAACTATAAATGAATTGTACTATATTGATTTTAATGTAATTGGTTAAAGTTATGAGTGGTACTAGTGGTCAATTAAAATTGTGACCTGATTGAGTAGCCAGAGGTATTTATAATAAGATGTTTACACTTTCGTAAAAAGTTAAAAATGATGTTTTAGCCAAACTAATCATGCTCATTAAAAAAATTAATAGAATTGCATTATTTTTTATTATGGCTTGTCAAATACTTCTTGACTTAAATTTTTTACGCTTTTAGTGTGTGCTTTATATATGATGTGGTGTTATTCGAATTGAATTGAACTTGAATGATTATTTATTTAAGTGGGAATTCAATTATAAATTAGTGCATTATATAGAGATCTAAGTGGTTTATAAATGGGATGATTGAACTAATAATGGTGATGCTTGACTTATTTGATTGAATGATTTAGCTTTCCTAGAATTTAACTTACCTAGGCTAATGTCTTTTGAGATTGATTTGCTTGTGGGCAAATAAATGCTTAAGTGTGAGAACATATAATAAGTGTTAATTTAATTATATTTTTAACATAATATTAGGACCATTTTGCTTATATTATGATGGTGTTTATAAGATTATCTACATAAATTAGCTTATTTTTAATTTTAACCTTATTTTAGCTTCTTAATAAAGAAGGAATGAACTCAGACAAATTGGAGTCAAGTTGGAGCACTGATATGGATCAAAGGGTTAGTGATTTGGCATGTATTTGACATAAGAGTTTGAGGTTTTCAATTCAAATTCCAACGTCAACTTTCAAAAGAAATCCACTTGTGGGTATTGTTGGGCCTATGATAAGGGTAGGACCAAAAGGATGCAAAGGGCTTTGAATAATTTAATTAAAGAAGCCCATTCTCAAGCCTAAGTCTTAGTTGCTTCAATTAAAGAGTCCAAGCAAGTCCACTTAATAAGTCTTGGAGAAGTTGGGCCAACTTAACTTGACAAATAAGGGCCATGGCCAAATTTACTATTAGTAGGTTTCTTTCTTTTTAGGGGACAATTAACCAAATCCTATAAGGTCTCTTGTTTCCTAAAAGTTAGTTTCTTAGTAGGTTAAGTTATTTAAGATTAGTAGGTTTCCTTAACCAAATCTTATAAGATCTTTTGTTTCCTAAAAGTTAGTTTCCTAGTAGGTTAAGTAATTATAGGTTTAAGGTAATTTCTTTTCCTTAATTTTTGGTCAACCCTCTCCTATATAGAGGGAGGTTCAGCTATCACTAGCGGACACAATTTTATAACATTTTTTGTGAAGTTTATCCTTATTATTATTCTTGTTGAAAAATTAGAATGTATTGCACGATTTTCATGCTTTGTATACCACTTATCTAATTGATTTTGTTTCGTCAATTAGTGGCATCTTTATTTGTTGTTCTTTTTCAATCTTGTGTCGTTTAATTCATAATTTTCTTGAATTTGGTTATGCATGTTATTGAAGGTTGGGTTACAAATCTCTTGAATCAAACTTTGTTCTTCTCTTCTTGTTCGAATCTTCTTCTTAGTTGAAGATCAAGTAGTGAATTAAGAAAAGTCTTGGGTAAGCTTTTATATTCCACAATGTCATATCAATTTGGTATCAGAGCGTAGTTATCTTGATTCATGTTATGTGAATAATTTCGTGCTTCTTAAATTTGCATTCTTGGAGTTCTTAATCAATCTTGAATTGTTTCTTGGTTGATTTCTTTTGTGTCAAGAATTTCTTCTTTAAATGTTTCCAACTTTTTGTCCAAATTTAATTACGTGGCAATTTTCTTTAGGTAGCTTCGTTTACTTTTGCTTTTTAAAAGAAGAAAAAAAAAGAAAAAAAAGTTGTGTTCTTAGAAAGTTTCCTTTTGTGAAGTTGTTTTCAGAAACTAAGTTTCATAACTGTGAAAGGCATTACCGATTTGGAAGGTACTTTACTTGTAAGGAAAGAAATCTTACTTGCCTATTTCTTTTGTTTCCATATTGGTAGGAAGGTTAGTATTTCTGAAATTGGCTACTTTTAGTCAATCCTATTTGCATTATAAATTGTTTCCCTTTTGGGTGTTATAGCTTAAAATAACCATATTTTTTTAATTGTAAGGAATTTGAGAACGTGTTGTACATCAATTTGATAGTACACAATGAGATCTTTTGATTAACACCCATATTGCATATTTCTACTCCTTAAAAAAATTACCAAAATACCCCTACCTGAAATTGTGCCAATTTATTACATATTCTTATCTATTTTCTTGTTTTAGATTATAGTTGCAAGTTATACTTAAGCCATTTTTATTCTTTGACCTCCTAACTTGTTTTCTCTATGCTACTTTGCATGAGAATTAGCATTTATTATTTATTGCACTCAAGAAGATAATAAGGAAGGAGTGGCAAAAGTCCAAGTTTTTATTTTACACCTGGTTGTAAAAGCCTATTGAAGAGTGAAACACTTAGGTTAAGAGTTGTAGGTTATACACAAGGGAGGTGGTTTGAAAATAAACAAAAAGGGTGTGAGACTTTTTTTTTTGCATGTATCATGTCTGACTAAGCAACAAGGAGGAGATAAGCTGAAATTGAGGTTAACTTAGCCCATGCTAAAAAGGACACCATGGAGCCAAACAACGATAACTTGTTCATGGCGTTGGTAAAACAAACGATAGAGTTAGGAGCTGAGATTAAAAACAGTAAGGAATCTATGAACAACATGAATGCAATCAAAGCTTTGAGCAATCAATATCAAGAAGAAACCAAGGAAGAACTTGAAACTTCCATTGACACTTATGGATAAGGTAAAAGGTTGATGGTAATTTGGGATCTATTAAGTTGAAATTCCTAAACTTCATGGAAAATTTAATCTTAAAGCTTACTTAGATTAGGAATTGAAAGTAGAAAGGATTTTCAACTTCCATATTTTTTTTGAAGAAAAGAAAGTTAAGCTAGCTATTGTTGAATTCCAAAATTATGCTGCTATTTGGTAAAGTAACCTTGTGCGAGAACGTAGAAGGAATGAGGACCGTTCTATTTCATCTTAGCCTGAACTAACTGGCATAATAAGGAATAAGTATGTTCCAAATGCCTATTTTGTGAATTGTATAATAGGGTACAGGAACTAAAACAAGACAACTGAACTGTAGTTGAATACTTTCAAGAGTTAAAGGCATTGAAAATCAAAGCTAGCACTAAAGATGATGAAATGACTGCTTTAACCCATTTTCTCATAGGGTTAAATCGATCAATTCACCAGAGAGTACAGTCATGGCTGCTGAGAGACATATGAAGGAGAATGCTTCTACTTCTTCTTTTAATGTAAAGGCTCAACCTAACAATGTACATTGGTAGCAAAATAAATAGGGAAACAATGGGGTTAAGAGAACCACACCCAACCCTAGTGCCAATAAAAATATGTCCTTTAAACCTTTTAAGTCTAAAGCTAGTTTTTTAAACTTAGGTCAAAATCAAAACCGGCCAAAACATATCACATGTTTTAAGTGTCTAGTTAAGGGTCATATAGCATCACAATGTCCTACCAAAAGGTGTATATATTGTTGGAGGATTGTATTTACATTAGTGATCATGAGTGTGATGATATGCTTGAACTGACTTAAAGCGACAAGGAAGAAGGTGTTGAGGGAGACGACTTTGCTGAGAAATTTAAGGTTGAGGGGTCTAATGAAGCATTGGTGGTAGTCCAAACCTTGAATACACAAATCTCACTTGAGCTAAGTGATGAGTAGCGTACTAACATCTTTCATTCGAGATGCTTAGTTAAGAATAAGGTATGCCTTATGATTATTAATGGAGGTAGTTGTACTAATTGTGTTAGTTAGCATTTTATTACTAGGTTATCACTACCTACTACATGACTTCGTTATCCGTACAAGTTACAATGGTTAGATGATAAAGGTAAGGTAAAGGTAAAATGCGAAGCACTTATTCATTTATCTATTGGGAAGTATCAACAAAAGGTATTTTATGGTGTTATACCTATGAGTGCATGTCACATATTGTTGGGGTGTCTATAGGAGTTTGATAGGCGTACAAATAAAGATGGATATACTAACAAATACTCTTTTGTAATAGATGGTAGGACTTATACTTTGAAACCCTTTCGCCTAAAGAGGTTGTAGGCACACAAATCAAAGAGAGAGAAGAGAGAGAGAAAAGATAAAGTGAGCTGCAAAAGTTAAGTAAAGGGAAAGAAGCAAAGGAAGTACTAGTTGAGTGAAAGAGTGAAAAGTCAAAAGCCAGTGAGAAAGAAGACATCTTTTATTCAAGTGTAAGAGATGAAGATAGGGCTATTTTTGCTTATACGCCTTTTGTCTTTATAATTTATAAAGAAAACTGCTTTGCTACTAACGAACTACCTAGTGATTTACCCACTGAGGTTTAAATTATTTTGCAGGATTACGAGGACGTCTTCCCTAAGGAGATGCTAAAGGAGCTTCCACCCTTTTGAGGAATTGAACATCAAATCGATTTCCTACCTGTTCGAGCATTCCTAACCTACCAGTGTATCGAGCCAACCCTAAGGAGACAAAAGAGTTGCAACTTCAAGTTGAAGAACTCCTTGACAAAGGCTTGGTTAGAGAGTTTAAGTCCATATATCGTGCCTATCATA
This sequence comes from Erythroxylum urbanii, assembly GCA_027568935.1. Lineage (NCBI taxonomy): Eukaryota > Viridiplantae > Streptophyta > Magnoliopsida > Malpighiales > Erythroxylaceae > Erythroxylum > Erythroxylum urbanii. Next base: position 9,378 of record JAOQML010052306.1, read on the forward strand.
CTTGTACCTAAGAAAGATGGAATTTAGTGAATGTTTGTTGATTGTCGTGTTAATAAAATAACTATTAAATATTGACACCCTATTCCTAGGCTTGATGATTTGTTAGAAGACTTGTATGGTGCATATTTTCAAAAATTGACTTAACAAGTGGTTATCATCAAATTTGCATGAAAGATGGTAATGAGTGGAAAACATACTTTAAAACCAAATTTGGACTTTATGAATGCATAGTTATGCCCTTTGGTTTGACTAATGCTCCTTCGAATTTCACGAGATTAATGAACCATGTTCTTAGACCTTTTATAGGCAAATTTTTAGCGGTTTATTTCGATGATATTTTGGTGTATAGTAGAGATATAAGTTCATATGCTAAACATCTTAAGCAAGTACTTTTCATTGTACATGCACAAAAACTTTATGCCAAATTAAAGAAATGTAACTTTTGTGTTCCTAAAGTTATATTTCTTAGGTTTGTTATAAGTAAAGATGGCATCAAAGTTGACGAAGCTAAGGTTAAAGCCATTGTCAAATGGCACCTGCACCTAAGTCTATTACTAAAATGAGATCCTTTCACAGTTTGACTAGTTTTTATTGTAAGTTTGTGAAAGATTTCTTAACTAAGGTAGCCCCACTAAATGCATTAGCAAAGAAGAACGTGAAGTTCAAATGGCGAGAAGCATAATTCTAGTCCTTAAAAAAGGATTTGACAACTGCATCGGTATTGTTGGACCCCAAAACTTTTCTTGGAAGTTAGAACTATTATATGTGAAATGTTGGAAGTGGTAAGGTGGAAAATGTAGCTGGAACATATTCACTAAGTATGCTTTGGTGTTTTAGCCATAACTTTTTCTCTAGCTATCCAAATGAGGTGATTCTTAATTTGGATTAAACTAG
>JAOQML010052325.1:0-10271 GCA_027568935.1 Erythroxylum urbanii
ATAATAATGTTAGAAATAAATGAACTAGTTTGATGAGTGTGTTAAGTGTGTAGAAGAAGCAAAACACAGAAGAAGCAAAACACAGAAGGAAGCAAAACACAGAAGAAGTAAAAACACAGAAGAAGCACAAAGATACAGAAGAAGTAAAAACACAGAAGAAGCGCAAAACACAGAAGGAAACAAAACACAGAAGAAGTAGAAGATACAGAAGAAGTACAGAAGGAGTAGAAGATATAGAAGGAGCAAAACACAGAATAGGCAAAACATAGAAGGAAGCAAAACACAGAAGAGCAAAACACAGAAGAAGGCAAAATACAGAAGAAGCGTAAAGCACAAAAGAAGCAGAAGATACAGAAGAAGTAATACATAGAAGAAGAAAAACACAGAAGAAGCAGAAGATACAGAAGAATCAAACCATAGAAGAAGAAAAACACAGAAGAAGCAGAAGATACAGAAGAACCAAAACACAGAAGAAGAAAAACACAGAAGAAGCAGAAGATACAGGAGAAGCAAAACACAGAAGAAGAAAACACAGAGGATACAAAGCAGAAGATACGCTAGTACGTCGAACAGTTAGTTAGTTGGAGTTAATTGCATAACTCAACTAAATAGTGGTTATCAAGATTCAAGAAGCGGTTATTAAGATTCAAGAAGCAGTTATCAAGAATCAAGAAGCAGTTGGAGACTTAGACTATAAATCCTAGTCGTAGTCGAAGATTGAATAACTTTTTAACTTTTCGAAAAACTTTAGAGTTGACAATTTTTTAGCGTTCAAGTGTTTACTTAGAAAATAAAAATTCTGTAGTGTAATACTGGAGAGCTAAATCGACTGTAACAATAGCTCACAATATCTTTCTAGCGAGAGAAAGGAAAAGGCTAAGAGGCTGGAGAGGCTAAGATAGCAAAAAGAATACTTGGTGTAAGAGACCTGAAGAGGCTCTGGAAGGGAAGAAAGAATATTTGTAAATTTGCTGAAGTATAGTGAAAACTCAGATGAATTCTGAGGACTAGACGTAGCCCACAGTTTGGGGTGAACCAGTATAAATTTGCAATGTCTATCTTCTATCTTTCAACTTATTCTATTTTGTTTTTTAAAATAAGTATATAGAAGTTATTTGCGATTTAACTATATAACAATTTTGTGTTATTTTTTTAACAAGTTAGAGAAGTTCTTATCAAAAATATTAATGATTTTATATTCACGAAAAGAATACACAATTCAACCCACCCTTCTTGTGTATTTTGTCTATTATAAGTAATTTCTATATTAACGTGTGATTTGCTTCAATTAATTAGTAATGAACTTCAAAAATACGAAATCTTTATGCACTCCACACTGAGAAATACTTCCTGCTTTCAACACTTGATATGACTATGGTTAAATTTGAAGAACCCTTTCTTCAAGAATGGAAAAAACTATTTTCCTTTTCTTTTGCTCTTGTTGATTTCAACGTAAAAATGAGAGAGAGCGTATAACTTACTCTCTTCTTTTTTTTCGTTATTTCAACATACAGAGTGAAGAAAGAGTATGTCCCTTACTCTCTTCTCTTCTTATATATGATGTCCATTTTTAAAATGAATAACTAACTTGTATTTGTTTCTTACACGTACGGAAAAATGAGAGAGTCTTTATCTTCTCATCTCTTCATTTTTTGTTATTTCTTTTTTAAATTTATGAAAGGAAATAAAATGAAACTATTTTATTTTATTCACTTATTTCGCACAAGAGAGTTTCCAATATTAATTGTATTTATGTGCTAGAAAAAAATATAATAATATGCCATATAGGTTATTTAATAAATTATCTCATAATAAATTAAATAATTATAAAGAGGAAATATTATACTCGTAAGTGTGTGACCACATAGGTTCATCACTAGGCCGGTAGTAATTCATCCAATTAATTACTAATCAAGGTTGACATCTAACAACACTCTTTAATGACCAGATAGTGTGAAGTAACAACCTTACAAGGACGGAACCTAGTTAAGGATAATGTATTATTAACCTAGTTAAGGATAATGTATTATTAGCTTCCATCATTACAACACTAGATTATCCTAAGGTATGGTTTAATTATCAAACCCTATTAGATAATCAACTATGTTTGTAACATCTTGTTACTTAGGATAAGGTTAAAATAGTGCTTATAAGAGGTCACTGAGAAATTAGGAAGTATAATTCATACTTATGCATAATATGGCATACACATACATGAGAATATTGATTTTTGCACAATAATATGGTTGTACATGCATTCATTGACATTTTTCAGGTATAAGTGATTTTTAATGTGATTAAAAATGTGAATTGTGGATTATTTGTCTTGAAAATTGAATTAGTGTGTATTAGAATTAATTTCGCATTTTTGGTGACATTTCAGACATTTCAAAATTTTCTAAAAATTTGGGGTATTTTGGGACTAGGAAAAATGCCTAGGGGCAAGACTAACTGAGACATGAAAAGTTAGGATGACTAAACTCAAATTTGAGTGACATTTGGCATAGTTAAAAGAGTGACAATTGGATTAGGAATTAATTGACAAATGGACTAATTATTGAGTGACAAATAGACAAATTATTATATGAGAAGTGGACCAATCTTGAAGTGACATATGGACTGATTAAAGGGTGACAAATGGCAGCATAATGAGTGGAGTAGTGGCCACATAATTGTTGAACAAATGGTTAGCATGCTTTAAGACATATGGTGAGTTTACAAGTTGACACCTAGCATGATGATGGAGCAAATTCCAGTAGCAAAGTTTCTTTTTTTTCCCTCACCTTTCTCCACCGAAATTGCTCCAACTCTTCTTTGTGCTTTGTTCTTAACCCTATCTCAGGTGCTGCATGAAAATCACACCTAAATCCTTCACCAAAATTTCCAAGAAAACTAGCTGATTATGATCATCATATTGCTGTCCGAAAATCGCCGTGCTTTCACCATAAATTTATGTTGATTTTGCTTGCATGGAGACTTGGTTCAATCTGAAGTTTTGTGTTGGATTGGAAGCATAATAGGTAAGTAACAATTTGAGTTTTATGGCATATCAAATGATATAAGAATGATGTTTGAATTGGACTAAAATGTATGTGATATTGGCGAAGAAGAATTGCTGGAACATGTTAGCTGTAGTGTTTTCTCTAAACATCGTTTGTTCATTTTATTATAACTTCTTCTCCTGACATCCAAATGATATGAGACTTAAACCAATATACTCATAACACATTTTCCTTTATCTACACAAAAATTTATGAACATCTGAATCCATTCGGAAAAGATTGAGTGATAAATTTAGGATGAAAATATGAGTGTGCTAGAATATTGATAACCGGAATGATTTCACTAATCATGCTTCGATATTTTGGCTATATTTGATCTGTAGATTTCTAAATGAGTTTATTCTTCATTCAGATTAAAATAGAGACAATTGATTACAACTTTTTTGAAGAAGTAGACTTTTAATTCTGTCTCTAAGTATTTTAAAATCTGGCTTGAAATTGAGTCTTGGCTGAGGTAGTAGAACTACCTGAGACAGAAATCATATCCTATAGTTATTGAATAAACTATATTGATAGAGGCAAAATTAGACAAAGGTGTCTAAACAAAGTTGTAAATTATTCTCTTAGCTTTCAATTGGTATAAATTTTGTAATTTTTGGATATGTGAGTTGAGAGATATAAGTTGTACAATTTGACCACATGATCATGTACAAGCCAAAGTTTTATATGTGCTCAGTCTGTAGTATTGTGAGCATAACTTATAGAATACTGAATCAAATTGGATGATCTTGGTGTCATTGGAAACTTAACACATGCATTTTTCTAGAAGAAACTGTTATCAAATTACTTCAATTTCTTGATGATAATAATCATGCAAAGTGGAATCGAAAGTATGTTTTCTTTAGACAAATCTAAATTGATTAATTGTGTATTGATATATGAATGAGTTTTATGACAAAAATAATATTAAGGAACCTAGAATTTGTCATGAATATGCATTATACGTATTCAGTATACATGAATGAGCATAAATGAATTCATAATTGTGTAAAATTTGATATGTGTATGTATTATATGTTATACATTGAGCACCATCACCTAGATATTGCTGGAATTTCAAGGCAATAGCTTTCTGGAACGATTTGTGAGTAACCTAGATGTGTGACCTCGATTTAGAAACGTGTTCTATTTATAATATTTTGATTAAACTTGATTTTTCTATATTGATTAGATATTGATATAATTGTGACATTGATGATTCCGAACAATTAATTGTTCGAGGAGTTTGATATTCGGGACTGTATTGGGAGTGTTTATGATTTGAATGTAAATTTGATTGTACTGATTCCAGACATGAAGGTCCGAAGTATTGATTGATGAATGTGATATTGAAGTGTTCCTTAAATGTGAATTTGGACTGACTATGTGTTTACTCAACATGTTTGTTAAAAGCCAGACTAAGGTCCGATGATAATTGTGATTTAATTTATGAATGATTGATTGAATATGATAAACAGGAATGAGACTACAAATGTATTCAAATGGGAATGAGATTGAGAATAGGAATGATTGAATATTATTATGATGCATTTCATACACGAATGCATGATCATATAAAGATAGTTGTGACATGAGTAGCCATCGAATATAAGCTTAAAGCTCCGGAATGTGGTATAGAGCCAAAGGCTCGATATGTAAAATGAGCCCTATATCTGCAATGGGTAAGCGATAGTATTAATGAACCAGGATCCATAATAGATACGGGACAATTTAGACACTTAGTCGCAACAATGTAATAATTGAAAGTGGGTCACATGAGCATTGCATATACACTTACTAAGTGTGATTGACTAATTGAATTCGAATGTGGTTATGTCATTAAATGAGATTGGGATATGAGAAATATATGATATGCGATGCAAATATTAGATGGAAAGTTATGAATTATGTGCTTATATGATTTGATATGTGATATGAATTGGGTGAATCATCGAGGATGGTTACATCATTGAGTTTGCAAAACTCACCAAAATTGTAACGTTGATATTTCAGATCCGAGAGAGGACATTAGAGATAGACAGACTCTACGAGAAGACTAATTCTTGTACTATTTTTAAGAAATGGCTCAAAGGTCGGTCATTTGAGACTGAAGGAGAAGTTAATAGTTTTTATACAAATTCTCTTTCAAGTGGTGTGCTATGTATAGGGTTTGATATTGTATATATTCGGATGGTTTTGTAAAGCTACAATGTTAGTTTAATTTTTATGAAATGAAATGAAGAATGTAGTTTGATTTTATAATTTGGTCACTTTTATGTATAATAGTTGATGCCATGATTAAGTTAGATATGTGTTTGCTCTAACATGTCATTATTATTGATTATATACTGGAATGTCCACTGGGCGTTTCGGAATGTAATTTATGACAGTAGGGTTTTACATTTTGGTATCAGAGTATGGTTGACATCCATAGGGACATATAGACATGTTAAATATGAAATATAATGAGAAATGCAGATGATAATGGGAGTTGTTTATGATAGGTCATCCAATATAGGTGATCAAGAAGGACACTCAGCTGACTTAAGATCAACAAGAGCCAGTAGAGAGTCTTCTTTGCCTCAACCTGAGGGAATGTCTCCAAGAGTTCCCGAGAGAAGGGAGAGGAAGCATGATAGGTTATAAAAGCAGGGGGTTGTGGATTTCTACGAAAGCACAGATCTTGTAGAAGCCGAGGGATGGTTAGAGAGGACTGAGCGAGTATTTGATCAGATGGACTGTGAGGCTGATGAGAAATTTGATTATGCGGTCTCATTACCGCAAGGTCCAGCGTATCAATTGTGGAATACTGTTCCAAGCAGTACCATCAGGCCTTGCAATCTGAATTAGGGAGAGTTTTCGAGGGCCTTCAAGGAAAATTACATGCCTAAAATCTACCTGCACAAAAAGATGAAGGAATTTATGAATCTGAAATAGGGCAGAATGTCAGTAGCAGATTATAAGATTAGATTTAATGAATTGATGGGTTATGCAACTACTTTAGTTCCTACTGAGGAAGACAAGTGCAAGAGATTTAAAGATGGATTAAACATGAAAATTCAGACAAGGTTAACAATCACCAACCTAAGTAGCTTTTCTAAGCTTAGAGTAGCCTCGATCGGAATAGAACAATTACTAAGAGATGATCAGGAAGAATATAAATAAGAGTCTAAGAAGAGGCCCAGTGAAGTTCAGAGTAGTTCTGGCAGGAATTTCAGTAAGTGCCAGAATAGACCATGAAGACCACTGGCTAGATCAAGACAGTCAGGGTTCAGAAAGAGGGGTAGTTTTATACAGTCTGGTAGTGGAAAAGGTGCATTGTCAGGTCATATACCCAATTGTGAGTACTGTGGGAAGAAGCACAGTGGTGAGTGCTAGAGATTGTCTGGAGCTTGTCTTAGATGTGGTTCCTTTGATCATCAGGTTAAGGATTGTCCTGTTACAATTGGAGCCCAGTCTGGTATGAGAGGGGGATTAGTGAGTGAGTCTACTGTTTAGCCGAGTCGAGCTAATGCAGTTGGACAAAGAGGTCGAGGCAAAAGTAGAGTGAGTTCTGGAAGTCCTAATGTCAGGATTGAGGTTCGGAGCAACAAACCTCAGTCTCAGGCCAGAGTTTATGTTAGGACCAAGCAGGAGGCCCAGGATTCTCCAAATCTAGTTGCAAGTGCATTACTTAACTTTGATTATGAAGCATTTTCATTGCTAGATCCTAGATCTACACATTCATTTATTACACCACATCTGGGATTGGAGTTGCATTGTGATAGAGAGTTACTGAGATGGGGATTAGAGGTGAGTACACCGATAGGTAGTACCACAGTAATTGGAGAAATCTGTAAGAGATGTTTGACTAGAGTTAATTAGGTAAAATTGGAAGTATACTTGATTATATTACAGTTGGAGATAGATGTCATTCTAATCATGGACTGGCTTACTATTCATAGGACTATCATGAACTGCTACACCAAAGAGGTGGTACTGAAATCTCCTAATTAGCCGAGAGCAGTTCTCAGAAGTTTTAGTCAAGCAGTATCAGCTAGGCTGATCTCATTCACGAGTGCCTTGAGGTTGATGCATGGTGGATGTGAGGCTTATTTGCCCCACGTGATTGATACACGAGTTGAGTAGCATGTACAGGAAATCTCTGTTGTTAAAGAATTCTAGGATGTGTTTCTCGCTGAATTGTCTAGTTTATGTCCAGATTGGGAAAAGGAGTTTACGATTGACTTAGTTCCCGATGCTACTCCTATATCCGTTCCTCCATATAGGATGGCACCTAAATAACTAAAGGAGTTAAAGGCCCAATTAGAAGGGTTGCTAGAAAAAGGTTTTATTAGACCTAGTGTTTCACCTTGGGGAGCTCCAGTTTTATTTGTGAAGAAGAAAGATGGCACTTTGAGGTTATGTATCGATTACAGGCAGCTGGATCGAGTAACAGTGAAGAACAAGTACCCATTGCCTAGAATTGATGATTTATTTGATCAATTGTAGGGAACTCAAGTATTTACCAAGTTAGATTTGAGATCTTGGTACTATCAGTTAAAGATAGCAAAGGCTGATGTACTGAAGAGTGCATTTAGGAGCAGGTATGGGCATTTTGAGTTTTTAATAATGCCGTTTGAGTTAACTAATGCCCCAGGTATATTTATGGCCTTGATGAATAAGGTGTTTTAGCCTATCTGGATAGATTTGTAATTGTATTCATTGATGACATACTTGTGTATTCAAAGAGCAGAGAAGAACATGATGAATATCTAAGAGTGATTTTACAGATTATGAAAGAGAAACAACTGTATGTCAAATTCAATAAGTGTGAATTTTAGCTAGATCAAGTAGTATTTTTGGGTCATATAGTATTTGGACAAGGCATACAAGTGGATCCAAAGAAGATAGAAGTGGTTATGAATTGGGAAGCTCCGAGGAATGTATAAAAAATCTGAAGCTTCCTAAGATTAGCTGGATATTACCAGAGGTTTGTCGAGGAATTTTCTTTGATTTCGGCCCCTCTGACTAAACTTTTCAGAAAGAATGTAGCATTCAGATGGGATGATGATTGTCAGAGGAGCTTAGAGGAGTTGAAACATTAGTTGACTACTGCACTGGTGTTAGCTATACCATCAGGAACTGGTGTTTTTTTTTGTATATAGTGATGCTTCGCATCAAGGATTGGAATGTGTATTGACATAGAATGGCAAGGTGATAGCCTATGCATCAAGACAACTAAGGTCTCACGAGATTAACTATCCAGTACATGATTTAGAGCTAGTTGTAGTTATTTTTGCTCGAAAGATATGGAGACATTATTTATATGGGGATACATTCCAGATATATACTGATCACAAGAGTTTGAGGTATCTGTTAAGTCAGAAAGAACTGAACATGAGACAAAGGAGAAGGGTAGAGTTATTGAAAGATTATGAATGTACAATTGAATATCATCCGGGAAAGGCCAATATGGGGGTTGATGTTTTGAGCAGAAAGTCAAATACCAATGTAGCTTAGATTCAGTTATCAAGATTACCACACTTAATTCAATTGAGAGCTTTGAATGTAGAGTTAAATCTTGAGCATAATGACGCATTAATAGCCACATTAAAACTGAGGCCCATGTTACATAATATAATAAGAAGGCTTTAAGGCAAGGACCTGACATGGTGAAGCTTATTGAGAAAGTGAAGAAGAATACAAAGTCTGAGTTTGAATTGAGAATGAGACATTATGGTTGAAACAGAGATTCTGTGTGCCTAACGTGGATGATCTGAGTAAGGAAATTCTAGAGGAAGCATATATGGCTGCTTATGCTATACATCTTGGCACTACCAAGATGTATCACACATTAAAGCAACATTTCTGGTGGCCTAGGATGAAGCAAAAAGTAGTATAGTATGTTTCTAAATGTATGACATGCCAGCAGGTTAAAGCTGAGCATCCGGCTCTAGTTGGAAAGTTACATTCGTTACCTATTCTAGAGTGGAAATGAGAACGAATTAGTATGGATTTTATAATGGGATTGCCTAAGACTTTGAGGCAAAATGATGCGATATGGGTTATGGTGGACCGATTGACTAAGTTAGCTTATTTCTTACTAGTGAGAGAGAATAACACTCTAGATCAGTTAGCCCGGAGGTATGTAAATGAAGTGGTTAGATTACATAGGGTTTTTGTGTCTATTGTATTGGACAGGAATCCCAGATTCACATCAAGATTTTGAAAGAGTTTGCAGTCAGCTATGGGTACAAGGTTAAACTTCAGTACAACATTTCATCCTCAAACAGATTGATAGAGTGAGAGAACAATCCAGATTATTAAGGATATGCTCAGAGCATATGCATTATAGTTTCAAGGAGTATGGGATTAGTATATAACATTAATTGAATTTGCTTATAATAATCATTATCACAGTAGTATCGGAATGGCACCATATGAGGCATTGTATGGTAGAAAGTGTTGATTGCCTCTGTACTAGGATGAAGAGGGCTTGAGAATGGTTGAAGATCCAGAACAAATACAAGACACTGTGCATAAGGTGAAATTGATCAGGAGTCGAATAAAAACGGCTCAGGATAGACAGAAGAGCTATGTGGATCAGCATCATTGGGATATGGAATATAGTGTAGGAGATAGAGTGTTTCTGAGAGTGTCGCCTTGGCAAGGTGTGCTGAGGTTTGGTAAAAAGGGCAAGTTGAGCCCTAGATACATTGGTCCTTATGAGATCCTTGAGAGGATAGGACCTTTGGCATACAAGTTACCTTTGCCTACTGAAATGTCTCAATTGCATAATGTGTTTCATGTGAGCATGTTACGAAGATACAGATCTGATCCAACACATGTGTTACCAACTCAAGACATTGAGAATGATAGAAATCTTAGTTATGTTGAGAAGCCGATAAGGAAAGTGGGTTATAAGACAAAGCATGTGAGAAATATAGTGATTTCATTAGTGAAAGTTCTTTAGAGAAATCACTCGACTAAAGAAGCAACTTGGGAAACAGAGGATCATATGAGGAAACAATATCCCCACCTATTCAAGCCATCAGGTGAACCATTAGGTAAGAATTTTGAGGAAGAAATTCCTTTTAGGAGGGGAGAGTTGTAACATCCTGTTACTTATGATAAGGTTAAAATAGTGCTTATAAGAGGTCATTGAGAAATGAGGAAGTATAATTCATACTTATGCATAATGTGGCATACACATATATGAGAATATTGATTTTTGCACATTAATATGGT
>JAOQML010052360.1:0-10270 GCA_027568935.1 Erythroxylum urbanii
TTTGGTTTGACTTCAGTATCTTCTGTTTGGTTTAATATCATTCATTTGTTTCAATTTCTTTTGTTTATGTTGTTTTCATTTTTATTTGGTTTAATGTCATTTTCACTCACTTGGGGGTTGACTTGTCACATTGAGGACAATGTGATCTTTAAGTGTAGGGAGGTGACATCAACTTTCTTAATTGTATTTTTTTACATTATGTTGAATAGGATGCATATTTCGGCATATTATATGTGCTTTGTGTTAGCAATGGAACCATTTTTGAGTCACTCTAATAACTATTGCCATGAAATTCTGTCATATTAGTTGGAATTAGATTGAATACATGCTTGAACTTAGATTAGACTATTTGAGTAGAAAGTAACCATATAGAGTGATGAAAGGTAGTCGGTTATATAAGCTTATTCACAAATCGACATTTAAACAATGAGGTAATGTAAAGATGTATAATGATTTTTCAATTGAGCCAAAGTGAGGATTGAGCCATATGACTCCATCTATAGTCATTTCATTTCTTTGTTGAGTGCACTTCTATAGGTTATTACCTTCAAAACTTGCTTTGAATTGGTTTGGGTCTACTGGATGCATGCTTAATAGAAATGATCTAGGCCCTTTTTGTGTTAACCCTTGACTTAAATGGCCTACCCATTAATTATCCCTTACTAGCCCCATTGAACCTTAACCTTTTGTTTCTTGAAAACACTAAAAATTTTAACACTTTAAACCTTATTATCCTACCCTTTCATAAGCTTAGTAAAGTATTAAGTAAAACATTAATTGGGATTGTGTGAAATTTTTACAAAGACAAGTTGAGTATATTTCTGCTTGTGGACTACATTGTATATAGTGCTAGTTTTGAATCATAGTTCTTCCATGTATAAAGAAAATTTAAGAAAAATGAAAAAATGAAAAAGAAAAAAATAAAAAGGAAGAACAAGTGAATAGCATCAATAAGTGTAGAATATTAGTTATATTTGTATGTCTCATAGTTATATTTAGTTATCCCATTTTTACACGCTTTGTACTTTACTTATGCTTATGCTTATTCTTAACTGTCTTTCCTCTCTTTTGACCCACCTTAACCCTTACCACATTGCAACCCTAAACAAGTCCTTTTGATCTATTTATGCATGCAATTATTATAGAGGAGAAATGGTGAATTAGCAAGCTTATGATAGCGTAGTTTCCTATAAGAAGTTTGAGTGAAACACCAACCCTTAAACATTTGAGCGAAATGAGTGAAAATTATGAGGAAGATTCATTTGTGCTATCTTTGAGTGATTGTGTTAATTATGAGTTTCCTTATGTACACTAATGAAAAAGTAGTCATGACATTAACTTGATATTTGAGTTGGCTTGAATTTGAGGGATTGTGAAAATGAAGTGGTATAATTGAGTGGTTGTATTTATTTTGCTTGAGGATAAGCAAAGATTCAAGTGTGAGGATGTTAATAAGTGTGTATTAGGATATGTTTTTATAGGTAATTGGCATGTGTTTTCTAGTATAATTGTTGTTTATTATTCTAGTTTATGATTCATTTTGTATGTTTTCATTAAGTTTGATTTCCATTGTTGTTCTTATGTGTTTGACGCTAATTGAAGGTAAGAATTGACTATTTTTCTGTAGGAAGGAAGAGGCAGCAACTTAGGGGTTGAACAAAAGATCAAAGAAGAGAAGACGAGAAGAGTTCATTTGGGACAAATTCCCACGTTCATAGGAATTATGCAAATTCCCATGGACGTGGAAATCACATAAAAAATGAGGAGTGCATTTATGTGTAATTCCTACACTCATAGGAATCATGCAGATTTCCACGGATGTGGGAATTGTAATCCGAGGCAATCTGCAAGGCTTTATTAAACCTAGGATTTTTGGACTATAAAAACATCATTAAGCCTCCATCTTCAAGGGAGACGATACCCATCTGTAGAAACACCATCCTTGAGTGGAGACCATATGTTTGGAGCATTTAGGAGGGATTGAAGACAAGGATCATCATCAAGATTGGGCAAAATAGCACATCAACACCAAAATTCCATATTTTGGCAAGGAAGAGAAGGAGTCTTTCTATTTAATTTTCTTTCACTTTAATCTTCTCTATTTTTTGTAAAAATGATTTATTTGATTGTTGTTGATGTTATGGAGACCATGTTAGGTTGATTTCATTTTAGGGATTGCTTTTAAATTATTTTGCCAAAACTCTTATTTTATTGAATTGAATGAAGTGCCTGTGATGATTGTTGTTTTAAATTGTTGTCTTACAACACATCGAGAGAGTGAGTGAGATGAGATTCATGTAGGATTGTACAACGAGAGTTGGTGACTTATAGACTAACAATCATTATGTCAATTGAATAGTTAGAAGAGAGATCTCGATTAGTCAATTGATCATCTATAGGATAGTTTAATAACTAATTGAATCGGTGGAGTCATTGGGCAGGTTAAGAGATCGTTTAATTAATTCGATTAGTGCAAAATAGTTACACCTTGAGAGAGGATAATTAGTACATTCGAAAATCTAGGGTGAGACATAGCTCAATCAACAAAATATGAGGGAGACAAAACAAGGAAAAAGTAATCTCTAGCACTTAGATTATTGAATTCAGATTTTCTGCAATTGCAGTATTGTCCATTGTTTACATTAGTATTTTAATTTTAATTTAAATATAATTTTCTAGATTATTTGCATTTCACAATTTAGTTTCTTAAACAAAGTTGTGTCTAAATTAAGCGGTGTCTGGGCATCAACCCCTGTGGGATCGATATCTGCTCTTTTTACTACAAGTCACGACCTGTTTACTTGTGATTTTTTAGTGTAAAACAAGTAGATAGGTTTTACTATAAAGAAAAGACCTATGATTGTTGATTAAGTTTCTATGAATATCAGAATTCATTGCGACAACTCATATTACATGCATGAAATTCATTGGTTTAGATAAAAATTACTTTTGGATATAAGAAAGGTACTCTATTATTAATGTTTGGATTATCATAAATAAGGTAATCATTGAAATAGTTGAATATAACTTCCTTAAGCTTAGTTTGTTTCCAAATAGTGTTCCCATCATTATCAATAAGATAAAGAATTTTGCTTTTATTTTTTATACATAGGATAGAATTATAGAGGAATTAAGAGTTCCTATTCCCATCATTCATCCAATTGACCCAAGCTTTTCCTTTAAGTAGGGAGTGACGATTCTCTAAAGTTGTTAAGTAACTATCAAATACTTTCCTTACTATCTTTTTAAGAGTAGCATCTTTGGGGGATGAATTTATCAATAATTGAATAGAACATAACTCCTCTTTGGTATTAACTTTATTCTCATATGTATTCTTAATTTTTTGAGTATAGAAGTTCTTTAGTTCAGCTTTAATAACTTAGAGCATTCTTATGCACTTATATGATTTATAACCCCATCCTTTTGTGTTCAAATCCTTCCTAATTACTTCTTTAAACCCATCCTCCTTTATTAGAAAATTATTGAATCTAAAAGAACTTGAGTTTATCAATTCTAATTCTCAAATCTACCTCTATAGGAGAATGGTCTGAGTAAAGGGAATGATGGAAATAAGTCATACTGTTGTTAAACTTTTATAGTCATTTAGGGTCAATAAATGTATGCTTATGCTTATTTATTATTAGCCAATAATCTTGTTATGTATTACTTTAGGTGAAATAAACCCCATCAATTCTAAAATTAGAAAGGTCAATAATATTTACACAATTTTGAGAGCACTCACTCTCGTGTTTATTATTCAACCTAACTCAATTCAACAAATTCATACCCTAATCAATGCACTAAATTCAACAAATTCATACCCTAATCAATTCAGCAAATTCATACCGTAATTATTGCAAATCAAAAGCTAGTAACAAAAGAACCCTAAAACCATTATCATTGGGATGGATAATGGTCAAAATTGAACCAAATTCTAACAACACAAATCCCTTCTCTTCAATCTCAAATACACACTTCATTTTGAAATACACACTTCAATCTCAAATACCTTCTCTTCAAAACAGCAACATTTAGTATGTACAGAGCATAACTTAGGTCATAGATAACATTCGTATATCCAACATCCCTTTAACAACAATTATCAAGATGAAAAAGCAGTCAAATTTAACTCAGAAAAGAAAAAGCATAAGTCAGCAAGTCATGCAAAACTCAACAAATGGAGAAACAAAATCGTTATATTACAAAAAAGGAGAAAAATAACTGCACACTAACAACGGACGATGACGACAAGGTGAGGACTAACTGTAGACCTATGACGGATAGCGACGGTGGGGAGAGGAGAAACTACAGACAGGAGAGGAAGAAGGACGGTGATGGCGATAATGACGGTGATGGTGACGACGAGGAGGGAGAATGACAGCGATGCCAGGAGAGGAAAAAAAACACAAGCAGAGGAGAAGAATGCGAGGGAAAGGTTTATGGTGTGTTTAACCCCGAACTGAAATGACATCTTTTGGTATTAAACCAAAAAATATCGTTTCGATTTTTTTAAATCACTAATCTGAATTCAATGATAGAGAAGGAAAACCATCAAAAAATCACCGACAGAATATAGTACAGTCGGTGCAAAACTGACATTGACTATTAAACAAAGCATATTTCACCGATGGAACTATATCCATCTGCACAATTCTGACGTTACTTAATTGCAGGAAGTGATCACACGATTTTTACCAATTAGCATGGCTTTGTCGTCGCTATATTCCGTCAGAAAAATTTTTTTCCCTCCACTGTTATCGACGACAATTTGTCTGTCGTAAAATAAAATTTTTCACGACAGTTTTACCGACAAATATTATTTTTTTGTCGGTAATTAGCTATAGAATTATTTTCGTCAGTAAATTTTCGTTGTTAGTATATAGTTTTCTTGTAATGATTTAGTCTTTATTTTGTTTTTTACTTTAATTTATGTTTCTTCTTTCCATGCATGTTTGTGTGCCTCCTTCTCACATTGAGGATAATATGTTGTTCAAGTGTGGAAAGGGTTATATGTTTTTCTTTGAGTGTGAATTTTGCATATTGTATGAAAGTTATTAGGTTGCTTATTATGAATTGTGTCAATATGTCAATGGCTTAGATGGATTGAATTTGATTTAATTTTGAACATAGTCTATTAGGTTGTGAAGAGTCATTAGCTCACAAAATTAGTGAATTGGGTTCTTTGGCTAAATATGCAAGATAATTGGGATTTAGTGTTAGTTTGTTATATTCATTCATAATTTTAGGTCTTTCAACTTTAAGTAGCTTTGTTAGTATTTTTTCATGAAAATGAGTAGCTAAAGCAATAAGGCAGGCAATAAAAAAAATGTGTTTGTTAATATTAAATAAATAACTATTTTGCTGGCCTTTGGGTTATGAATAGAGCTAGTAGCCAGTTGAGAATGTAACGTAGCTGAGTAACCGGATCAATACGCATCACAAATTTGTGCCTCCACGTCAAAAGGCTATAATGACGTTCTAACCAAGCAGCTTAATAAAAACATGACTTAGTCGAGTAATCGGATCGATATTCATCGCCAATGTTTGCCTCCGTGTAAAAGACTAGCTCCATGTCTACAAAAATAAATAAATAAAAATAATTTTTTTAATAAAACCTACCGAACATGCAAATAGCTTGACTTTTCATGAAAACATACTTAAGAGTAGTTCCAGAGTTTGAATGACCAAAGAATTATTAATGCGTGTGTACAATTAAAAAGGGTGAATAACTTGACATTTGGGTCTTGATTAGTATGTATGTTTAGTCCAGAGCTCCTAGATGCAGATGTTGCATTTTAATGATTCGAAACAACTTGAATGATTGTGTTTTAAGTTAAATTTATTTCATGAAGTTGAAGTCATTGTCTCATTACTGCATTGTGTGCTTTGTAACTGGCGCATTGTATTGCTATTGAAAATAAAATAACTAGACTACTATTGTACTAGTGGTGAGTCTAAATTGATTACACAAGGAGTGTTCAATTAGCTTATGAAATGAAATTAAGCGATGTTTAGGTAATAAGGTGGGTTGGATTTAATAAGAAAATAAAATAAAATAAACCTAATGAAAACAAATTAAAGAAAACATGTGAAAAATGATAAAATTGGGGGAATTAGGTGGGGACCTGGTTCTTTGATTCAATCTCGACCTATAACTTAATTAAGCATAATTCATTGATTTGTTGTTCTTTTATGTCTCTTAAGAATTATCAGTCATAGATTAATAACAAGCTTTATTAATCCTTATTTTTCCTTAGATCCTAGTTAATTACGAAGCATTTATTAATTAGCTATCGGGAAACCTAGAATAAGCTCTCTAAGTTTATCTGGACAACTGTCTTACGAATAAGAAAAATAAACCAATCTAGGTAATAATCGCAGAAGCTTGAATTATTTAACCTATGTTATGCTATCTCTAATGATTAGGAACCATTAGTTGCTACACATGAATCGAGAATACAATGATTACATATTGCATTTGATTCTAGCAATGAGTTTTAATGAAAAACAATTCAATAGACCACTGAAATCATTATCATTCAAATACCCAATCAATCCATACAAGATAACATAATCAATTTCTAATAAGAGAAAGAAACAACAAAATAATAAAAAAGTACTTAATTCGGGTCGTCGGTGTTGATGCCACCCTCGAATTGTCGTCGAGAACTTAGCTTTCCATAGGTTTCCTAAGAAAATGTTTTAGCCCCATGAAAATTACCCCTATTGAAACCCCCTTTGGCTCTCTTGACTACCACAAGCTTCTCTTCTTCTCTTCTCACGCTATGCTCCTCCCTCACTATTCATTGATTTGACAAATTAATATGTTTAGCCATGCTCACTGTTCACATATCCATTCTTTTTTCTCTGCTACTACTCTACTCACTGTTCTCTCCTGTTTCTTAATGTGAAGATTTAATTTTTTAGCCATCGTCACTGTTCACATAACTTAAAAAAGTAAGCACAAAACGTAGCATATGCGTTGCGTTGAATGCATACGCTTGTGTTCAATGTAAAACGCAAATGTATACGTTGCGTTAAACACATATGTGTTGAGTTTAATATAACTTTTCCCAGTCGTAACTACACTATGTTTTGTTCATCTGCTGCTTTTTAGACGTCACCGTTTAGCTCCTTCATGTGTTATCATTTCACTCCTTACTTATTTATCTGCTGTCATATGTGTTTTACCTTCTTCTTTGTATTTTGATTTTTTCTTCTTCTTGTTTTTTAATTTTTTAATTTTTGCTCCATGAAGATGAGTGAAAATTAATTCTTAGAAAATGACCGAAATGTAGTGCTTTCAACTCACTTTAATTTCTGTGCTTCCAAATTATACCTAAAATTGTTTATAAATTAAAGTGAGTATCTTAAGCATTTTTGTATAATTTATCGCTAAGTAAAAATGATTAAATGTATCAATAATTAAACACATATCACTTTATGGTTTTGTATGTTTATGGTTTTGTTTGCTTAAGGACAAGCAAACTTTTAAGTGTAGGGATGTTGATAAGTGTAAATTGCATCATATTTTAGGGCTTAGTTTGATATGTGTTTAGCTATTAATTCAATCATTTAGTATATGCTTAAGTTAAAATTGTATTAGTTTGTTAATTATTTGTGTTTTAAGTGTAATATCTCATTTTCTCATACTAAAGGTTAAAATCCTAGATCTAACTATAAACGAGAAATATCAATGAGAAATTAGGAAATGCATTTCATGCTCAAGCATAGCATACACACACACACATGAATTTGATTTTCTATACACATTACAATGATTGTATATGCAATCAATTTACATTTTCTGGGTATAAATGATTTTAAAGTAATTATAATGCGAATAGCAAGTTTTAAGTCTAGAATTTTGATTTGACGAGTAAAAATATTAATTTAGAATTTTTTGGTGAAAATTGAGAAATTTCTGAAATTATGATTATTTTTGGACTAGGAAAAATGTCATGTGGCAAAACAATTGATTTATGGTAGTAGAAATAAGTGACGAATGGTAGTAGAAATAACTGACACATGGCATTGGGATTTTTTGACAGGTGGTATTAAAAATTGGGTGACAATTGACATGGAAGTTAAGTGAAACTAGACTGATTATAAAGAATTATGTGGTAGTTTAAGTCAAAACTTAAATAGTAAAATTAATTAAATGTAAGTGTCAAGACACGTTTTATGACACTTACTATGCATTTTCACCTCACTAGTTAACTCACCTATCCCACGACACTTTTTTGAATGGCCATCTTCATTTTGTTGTCTTTCACTTTTATCATATGCTCTCTTCTTCATCTTTGTTCTTCATTTTCCTTACGTCACGATCTTGTGTTTGCTCTCATCCTTCTCTTGCTACTTCCATTTTTTGTTGCATTAATTTAGGTTATCAAAAACACCACCTGTTATACCCTAGAAAGATGATGATCGTGTGAATGCATGAAAGCTAGGTTTACAAGATTTTGAAGAGCTTGAAGTTAAACAAGTAAATGCAAAGCATTATTCTTCGTGGTTTGTTAAATAACGATTTTTATGATGATAGTTAGAGGTTGAATGATCATAAATATTGATGAGTATATGTTGAAATGTGGGTAGAGAAATGAGAATATTGATGTCTTTGTTTTGATTATATGATGGTTAATAATTCATAAGTTGTTGTAGAGATGTTTTTAAGGTAGAATGATCATTATAATAGCGTAGAAAGAATGCAGAAATTTTAGAAAGGGATGATATTTTCCTATTCTATTTTTGATGTATAATAATATGGGTTTTATTGGTTGTTATGGAGATGAACCAGAGTGAGTTTGAAGCTAAAGAAAAGGCTAGTGTAGTGTTTTGAAATGAGGACAACAAGGATGATAGTTTAAGTACAAAATGAAGGTTATAATGGAGTTGAATGCATGTTGAAACAATGATGAATGTATGGACATGTTTGATATCCTATTTTTGTAGTTATGATTAATAATCTTGTATAATTTATTTTAAAGATATTTATATGTTGGAATTGAGGTGAGAATAAGGAGGGAATGATAAGGAATTAATGTAGACATGATAAAATAAGTATAAGAAGGTTTGGATATAGCATATATGAGATGAAAATCTAGAAAATTACAAGATGAATTGCTGGGATTTTTGGATGTAAATAACCTAGGATCATGGGAAAGCATCCACGATCATAGGAAGTGCAAAAATGGCTCGAAATGTTCTGTTGACATAACCCTTGATCATGGGAAGTCATCCATGATCGTGGGAATGGCCATTAACGTGTCTACTTGTCTTTTATGCAATGTTTGAAATAACAAATGGTTAGCTACTTTCCTATGATGCATTTCAGCTTGAATGAGGCTTAAAATGAACTAAGTTTGATGATGGATTAAGTGGTTAAATGTGTGATATTTTTAAGGTGATAATTGAGGTTATAAGTTAAGAATGGATTGCTATTCATCAAATATTCAAATCTAGAAATTTGGAGATGTTATAGGAATGAATGTGGTCTTATGAATGCTAATGTGATTCAAATAAGGTATATTAAGTAAGATTGAATGAGAATTTAGATATCATGTGATCATATAATGCTAGGAAAAGGATTGGTGAATGAATGATTGATGAGTTAAGAATAATCAAATATACTTGAGGTATATACCTAAGAGTAAGCTAAACATATACAAGTATAATGTTAAATGATCATGAGATGTGAATTAAGGATACATACCTGAAATAGTCAATTGAACATCCATTATACATGACATATACATATGTGTATGAATGAATGTTTATGTGATTCTGCAAATTAGTAATATGTGTAAATGTGTATGCATGATATATAAGCGTAAATAGAATGATCGCATCCAAACATTAGTAAGACATCAAGGCAATAGCTACCTGGATATATTGTGAGTAACCTAGATGTTCTCACTAAGATTGTTTGTATTTTCTTAATTTTAATTTATTAAAATGATATTGATGTGAATTCTGGACATTGATAATCTGAGGCATTTGATGAATGAGATTTGCATTGGAAGTGCTCATTGTATGTGAATCTGATAGAAATATGTGTACTCAACATGATTGTTGAATGTCAGACTTAGGTCTGATGAAAATGTAAAAGTGAATGTGTAGACTGAATAAATGTGACCGATTGAATATATGAGATTTGATGCATTTCATTACATGATATGCATGATCAGATCAATGAGAGTTGTGACCAGAGCAGCCACCGCTCAGAGCTTTTAAGCTCAACGATTATTTGGAGCCTCAAGCTCCCCAG
>JAOQML010052371.1:0-10270 GCA_027568935.1 Erythroxylum urbanii
CACATTTTAATTTCTCAATCTTATATTAAATATTTGATATTCTTTTTCGCAGGCCCTATATTGTGTTAGAGAGCGTCACTTATCTTTCTTCGTTATAGTCTAAAGTTGTCCATCCATCTAGGTTAGTTGTCCAACTAAT
Organism: Erythroxylum urbanii; assembly: GCA_027568935.1. Classification (NCBI taxonomy): domain Eukaryota; kingdom Viridiplantae; phylum Streptophyta; class Magnoliopsida; order Malpighiales; family Erythroxylaceae; genus Erythroxylum; species Erythroxylum urbanii. The sequence continues at coordinate 140 of JAOQML010052371.1, forward strand.
ATTTACCATATGTATTTCTTTAATAATATGATTGTGACACCTTTGGATTTTGTGTGAATGCAAAGGAGGTCTTCATTTTGTGTTGTTGTTTAGAATATTCTTCTAATCATTGATAATTTTTTATGTTTTTCTTTAATAGTCTATATTTATTGTATGTCGATTTAGATTGAGATATTATAGTTTGATCGGTTTGCATTAATCAAGTTCGATTTGATTAATGCAAAATTATTAACATAAGAAATAAAAATGTTTTATAGACAAGACAATTGCTTTCTATAATACACCCCTAGGATGGTATATAGGTTGGAAACCCGTGATGCAGCTCCTGTGAGGCTTATCGGTGAAAAAGTTCCATGAGCCTAGGAGTCACAGCGAGAACTTGTTTTCTTGATTCATAGGTGTAAACAATGCCACGTACCATAGTTTTGAAATCAAATGTAGGTGATTAACTCAATTGGTTAATACTTGGGGGAATTTGCGTAAAGTTTAGATGTTCTGTAAATTTTGGAGAACATGAAGGATACAAACTATGGAATCACTATTTTAAATAAATAGTTTTGCAAAAATGAGTCATGTTGATAGATCTTGGATGTATAGACGATTATCATGTGATGATTTCATTAATTATGAGTTTGTTGAGGGAGTTGAAGCTTTTATTCATTATGCATGTTTCCAACCTGCATATATGGAAGGGTCAAAGATCAGATGTCTATGTAAAAAGTGCAAGCACATTCGTTTCATTCTTATTAATAAAGTGAATGGACATTTGTTGAGAAGAGGGTTTGTCCCAAATTATTTTGAGTAGACACGACATGGGGAACCGTTGATTAGTAGCACCTCAAGGGCTAATGAAGCACAATTGTCAGTGAGCTTAAATGAGTTTGAAAGAGGGATTGGATTTAGAACAAATAATGTGGATGCAAATGAAAATTCTTACATGCAAATGGTTTATGATGCAACCGGTTATACCTTTCAGGGAAATATAGAAAATCTTGAAGTAGAACCCAACCCACAATCCAAACAGTTTTTTAACTTACTACACTTAGCTGAGACAATAACTCAATTTTCATCAATTGCTCGTATCTTTAACATAAAGTCTGAAGGGCATATTTCTAATCGTAGTTTTGATAAAATTCTTGGATGGTATAATGAATCATTGCCTCCTTATCACACCATGGTTGATAGTTTTTACAATATCAGGAAACTTATTAGGGGTCTTGGTTTGCCTGTTAAAAAGATTGATTGTTGCAAATTGGGATGTTTGTTGTATTGGGGTGATGATGTGGAATTACAAGAGTGCAAATTTTATGGACAATTTAGGTTCAAGCCTAGAAAGCGTTCTATAAAAGGAAAATTAGTACTGTGGAAGCAGATGTATTATTTTTCGCTAACTCCGAGACTTCAAAGACTATATGCTTCTGATGTTATTGTGTCTCACATGAGATAGCATAATGAACACCAACAGGAAGATGGAGTAATGAGTCATCCATCAGATGCATTGGCATGGAAACATTTCAATGACACCCATTGTGAGTTTGCAGTTGAAAGTTGAAATGTTAGGTTAGGATTGTCGATGGATGGATTCCAACCTTTTGGTCAATCTGACCAGCAATATTGATCATGGCTAGTCATAATTACTCCTTATAATTTGCCTCCACAGATGTGTATGAAAGAGGTATATAAGTTCTTGACAGTGATTGTGCCAGGGCTTACAAATCTGAAGCATAAAATTGATATGTTCTTATAACCATTGATATCTGAATTGCAACATCTTTAGGAATATGGTATTGAGACATATGATGTGTCTCTGGAACAAAATTTTATTTTGAGAGTAGCTTTGATGTGGACAATTAGTGATTTTTTTGGTATATGCCATGTTATCTGGATGGAGCACAGTAGGAAAATTGGCTTGTCCTTATTGTAGCAATGATTCATATGCGTTTTATCTTCCAAACGGGTTCAAAATATGTTGGTTTGACAACTACAAAAAATTTCTTCCTCCAGATCATCCATTTAGATGCAATAAACAAAAGTTTATTAAGAATAAGATGGTTAAATCACCTCCTCCCTCTCAGAAAGCTAGTGAAGAGATATTGAAGGAGATTGAGGAATTAGGTTTACTGAAAGTTACAGAATTTGAAGCTGATAAAATTAATACAAGCATTAGTAGAAACTTTGGCGAGAGAAAATGAAGCATCTTTTGGGATTTTCCATATTGGAAAACTAATTTGATACGTCATAATCTAGATGTGATGCATATTGAAAAAATATTTTTGATAATTTGTTCAATACCATTATGAATATTGAAGGGACGACAAAAGATAATGCAAAATCACGAGCTGATTTGAAACTTTTTTTAGAAGGAATGAGTTACATAAAGATCTTCATACTGGTAAATATCCGAAAGCATGTTACATTTTAGATAAAAAGCAAAAGGAAATATTGTGTGAATGGTTAAAAAGTCTAAAGTTTCCTAATGGTTATGTCTCAAACTTAGCAAGGTGTGAGGACATGAGGAAGTACAAATTATTTGGGATGAAAAGTCATAATTTTCATGTGTTTATCCAAAGGCTAATTCCAATTACATTTTGGGAGTTGCTACTGAATAAGGTTTGGGAAGTAATAATAAAATTAAGTTTATTTTTCAAAAGCTTAACAACATCTGAAATTAAGTTAGCTGAAATGGAAAAACTAGAAAAGGAAATTCCATTAATTTTGTGTAAGTTAGAAGGTATATTTCCTCTAAGCTTCTTTAACTGTATGGAGCATCTACCTATTCATTTAGCACACGAGGCTAAACTAGCCGGTCCAGTTTAATATCGTTAGATGTATCCATTTTTTAGGTACATAATTTAACAAGTTCATATTTGTAATTAATGTCATATCATGTTTTCATAACTAAAATCATATAACCCTATTCGATCATATAGGTATTTGCATCATTTGAAGAAAAATGTGAAAAATAAGGCTAGAGTTGAAGGTTCGATATGTAATGCTTACTTAATGGATGAAGATAGTACATTTTGTTCACATTATTTTAAGCCGTTTGTTCACACAAGAGAAAGAAAAGTTCCTCGTAATGACGATAGGGGAGGAACTATTGTTGTTAATGATAATTTATCCATTTTCACATATCCTGGACGAACATATGGACGTTCAATGAGAAGAATGTTAATAGAGGAAGAAATTGAGGCTGCCCATGGTTATATTTTATTAAATTGGCAAGAGGTTTAACCTTTTGTGTAGTAAGTTGAAATAGATTATTTGTCATTTGAATTTTAGTGTTATTCATTACTAAACATGCATAATAATGTTTCTAGATTATACGAGGAGTTGTTATGAGAGCTCATTAATGGTGCGAGCAATATATAAGTTTTCCCTTACATACTTTAAAATAATTGAATTATAAGAATTAAGTGTTCAAACCAGAAGATCGTAGTTTTAATTTAGTTTTTTCTTTTCTGTAGGCATTAGAAAATCCAATTAAGAACAAGTTCATATGTGATCTTGCGAAGGGACCTTTGCGAACTGTTAAATCATATCCGGTGTATTTTTTTAATAGATACAAATATCATACAAAATATCATGGTCAAAGCATAGCAACAATAAATAGTGGAGTTTGCATACAAGGAGAATTGATGGATTACTATGGCAAAATTATTGAGATACTTGAAATTGAGTACCTTGCATTGCCAATAAAGCGAAGCGTGATGTTTAAGTGTGAGTAGTTTCATCTAACTCCAAATGTTGGTATAAAAGTGTATAGCTGATACAATCTAGTTGAAATTAACAAGCCAAGAAGATTTTGAAAATTTGAACCTTTCGTGTTAGCAATGTAAGCGATCTAGCTGTATTATGTCCCTTTTCCTAGCTTACAACAAGATAAGTTAGATTGGTTGGCTGTTTGCAAAGTTAAACCTTGAGGTATTTTTGAATCACATAGAAAAGCAGAACAGAGAATTGAAAGTGAAGTGTTTCAAGAAGATTCTTATGAAATAAATTCATCTGTCCTATATAAGGATAATGAACCTTTGAACGACCCATGTAATGCATATGTTGAAATTTTATCTGGAGAGGATAAGGAGGGCCAAAGATTTGAAGAAGAGCTTAATTTGATTCAAATTCTTCAAAAAAAGAAGATGATTTTGATTTACAATTAAGTGATGATAGCGATTAATTTGTGTTTGTAATTGAATATTATATTCAAGTAACTAATTATTTCCTTTTCAATATATTGTATAAAATATTTTCATGCAAATTGTAATATTTCAAGAACATTCAATCAAATATTAATTTCAGGTTGAAATATGGCACCAAAGAGAAGAAAAGATATTTCGCGACCAAGATTCAGACCATGATTTGGAGGTACTTATTGTACAGGTGAAGCATCTTATGGTGTAGCAACTGGAACTACATCTCCTTCTACCCCTTCAGCTACTACACTTGCAGATGAGGTACCTTCTGTAGATGCTGCACCATCTACGACCCCTACATCATTTACTAACCCTATACTGACAGAGGTATCAGGGGTAAACAATGATGATGAAGGAAGCAGCCACTGGCCTGGAGCAGAGGGACCTGATGGAAGAAATTACATTACAATTGTCAATAATGTGTAAGTTAAAAATACATTGAACACTATATGTTTATAATTAAGTTATAAGTTTCAATATTCATAATGGTATAAAAATTTTCAATCTTATATTAGGTTCATTCCATCTAGACCGTGTTCAAGAAACATGACATCAAAATTCAAGGAGAAGATTAATATTGATTCATTCCATCTGGACCGTGTTCAAGAAACATGACATCAAAATTCAAGGAGAAGATTAATATTGAGGGCTTTGCTTGGAAGAATCTCTCAGGTGATAAGGGAATTTCACTATCACGAGTTTGAGGTACAACAAAAATTATTATTTTCTTTTTTAATTAACAATTTTGTACATTTATTAGATAAATAATATCATTACATCATAAGCATTAATTGAATGTTTTTCCTTTTGTTTCAGAAAGAATTTTTTTGGGATTCTCAATTTGACGCGATCGTCTATAGAGTATGGTAAAGACGAGCACATACACGTTATCGCAACTTCATTGTTGCAATACATAGAGCAAGTGTACGACCGCCTTACATTTATGAAGAAATATGGAGTCGTTGGTAGCAGTATTAGACATCACCTAAGGCAATGTCCCTTTTAGAGCGTAATTCGGCCAATAGACGTGGAGGACTAGGGGGAGAGAGTCTTCCCGTATATACGGGAGGATCTATTACCTACCAAGAGCATACAGAGAGACTTGTAAGTATCTACACTTTAAATTTATATTGTCATTTCTTTACTTTGCTGTATTTCTATTAAATTTTATGTGTGAATTTTGGAATGAAAATATGTGTGTCTTGTTGAGAATGATAATGTTATAAATGTCTGGTGCCATATATGGCTGTGTTTTTTAGTTTTGATCTTTGTTCGATAGGGGGTAGATATAGAGGAAACTTTGTCGAATTTTTTATAAATTCTAATTAACTTATAACATTTTATTCTTATGCAGGAAAAGACTATGGGCATGAGGCCTACACCCCTTCAGCTCTTTTTGCACACTCACACAAAGAAGCATGACAGTGTGACATTCGTCAACAGCCATTGTAGAGAACTCAATGTATGTGAAATTTATGATTTAATATTAATGCTTAATAATTATCACTTACTAAATATAAACATTGCCTTCTGATATGACTAAATACAAGAAAGCGTTAAACGACAGTCTCAACAGTTTGAAGATGTTGATGAAACTAAAACCTATCTTCATGCAGTGGGTGGTAGGGACTATTAGGGAAGGATATTCGGGTTAGGCACATTTGCCAATACATGTTATTCATAATCCTCCAGGTCCAGTATAGCTGCATCTAGTAGGCAGTCAGCATCTAATGAGAGAGTCGTTCAGCTTGAAAGCACAGTAAAGATGCTGGCAACTCAATTGCAATAGTCGATGGAGTACATAGCTTAGCTCCGTAATGAGATGGACGAGTTCAAGGGTAGGGGTAGCACCTCGTCGCATCAATCAGAGCATCTGCCGTCTCCAAATCATTATTGTACTTTTAAACATTTTATTAGAGATACGAAAACTTATTATGTACAATTTAATGTTTTTATTATAAATTAAGATATTTTCAACTTTATATCATTAATCAAATTTATGTTTAAAAAATTAAATTTATACTAATACATTAATAGTTGTTTCAATTATCAAAATAAAATTTATTAATGGTATTGCTAGTACATTTTTTAAAAACTTTTTTAATTCCTTTACCGACGAACATATGAAAATCCGTCGCTACCACTAAAACATTTACCGTCGGATAAAAAATTTCCATCAGTAATAATCGATGAAAGAACAAGTTCCGTCGGTAAAGTTGAAACAATTTGCACAAAAGCACTGACGAAAAGATGACAACCTTATGTGACGTAATCTTCGTTGGTAACTTTGTAACAATTTATCGATAGAAATATTCATACCATTGGTAAATATACCGATGGAAAATAATTTTCCGTTTGTAAAATAAAGATAATCCGTCGGTCAATTTACCGATATAAAGATATTTCATCGGTAATCGTATCGATGACAGAAATTATTCCATCAGAAAATGTACAGTCGGAAACTAATTTTCCGTTAGTATTTATTAATTATGGTCATTTCTACGATGCTTTTGTCCGTCGGTAATATCCGTCGCTAATCTTACATACCGACGGAATGTCTTCATCTTCTGTTGGTAAATGTCGTCACAAAAACACATTTTTCTTGTAGTGAAGAAAGAGTAGATGATTTCAGTGAAGACAAACAAGAGGGCTGTAGAAACGTAATTCCTAAGTGACTAGGTGGCTCCATTATGAAATGCCACATGTCACCAATGCATGTCTCCCATTTGTTCTGTATGTAAGGCTACCAATTGTCACGCTTCTATTTGTCTCTTATTTCCACATTTTTCCTAGTCCAAATACCCCAAATTTTCAGAAATTTTAGAAATGTACGAAATGTCAGCAAAAATGCTAAATCAATTCTAATACACACCAATTCAATTTTCAAGACAAATAATTCATAATTCACATTTTAATTGCATTAACATCACTTATACCTAGAAAATGTCAATGAATGCATATACATTGATTTTAATGAGTGTCAACATTATTCACGTGTATAAGTATGTCATATGATGCATGAAATGTAATGCTAAATTCTCAATTAACTCTCGTGTACAGTATCATAGTGTTCTAACCCTGATCATAGGATAATAGGATGTTACACATCTTCCGCAGTGCTCCTACATCCTACCTCTCTAGCAGTGCTCCTACGTTCTACCCTCTCCAGCGATCATCTTTGAAACTTCCTCCACTATGCAAACCAGCTACCAGCTAGCCTCATCCGGACCTCCATCAACCTAAGCCCTCCTCTACAAGCACCACCAACGTACCATGCCACCATCTGCTGCTCTCCTCTGTCGCCCACACATCTGCAGCTATCAGATCTGGGAATAATACCCAGATCTAAACCCAACCCGACCTGACCTGACCTGACTCAAAATAATACTGATTGTGAATTTCTGTTTGGGTGTGTTTTCACTTTTCTGTTGATTTTTTCTAGTTAATTGCATTTGTGTTGTGATTGTGAATAGGTTGGACTTAGAAGTTGGAATGAAATTGTGAAAGATCTATGATTTGCCATTGGTTGGAGTTGGATAATGGATTGGATTTGGAGTTGAATTGAATCAAAGGAGTTTGGTTTTGATTCATTTTTGGTTCGATTGATTGATAATTGAAGTCTTGATTTATGTTAAATTTTTTGGTCATTTATGACATGCATCATGTTAAAAGTTTAGAAATACTTTCAATTCAAGTTTCATTTTAACTTTATGATGCATGACTTAAAAGTTAGAAAGACTTTCAAGTTTCAACTTAACTTAAAACTAACAAATCGAGAATGTAAATTGGAAAGAATTCAAAGTAAACAATTAATTGACATAATCTTAAAATTATTGAAATGATATTAGGATATTGGGTAAATAATTAATTGAGTATAATAATAATTTGGTTGTGGTCTTGTGGAAAACTCGAATAGGAAGTTTTGTAATTGTAATTATTCTATATCTTTAAGTTGTCTTTAATGTTTATCCCAAAATTAGTCTATCTTATTAAGGATTCAAGTCTCTTGCATATCAACCTTTATTTTTCCTAAAATTAGTCTATCCCATAGTCAGCTTGTGCACTTTATTTCAAGATATTTATTGAAGGCAATGATTTATGAAGATATGTCAATAGCAATAATCATATTCCTGAAAAAACAAGAATAAAGATAAAAGTGAAGCTAAAGATGTTTAAGTCATGACTTAAATTTTTGGAGTCGTTGAGCCATCATATTAAATCTTTGAACTGTACTTTGATTTTAAATTTAGCATAAATTTACTATGCTCCAATCGAAAAGTCTATCTATTTCTGAATTTTACTCTAGTTTTATGAATCTTTACTTCTTTAGGCTTAATATAAAGAGTTAAAGGCATTACTTACGCTGCATTGCCTCATAAAGGACTTAGCATAACTAATTTTGTTGATGAAACTACTAAAGGATAAATTTCTTACAAAACTAATATCTTCATTTTTTGTTACAGATAAATGGAAGGAAGTTCAACTACTGCTAATCAAATTGCTTCAGGAAGATATAATGATCCAACTTGGGTTCATGATGCATTGGTCCCAGGTATGAATAATCATACAATTTGCTTGTTAACAAGCATTTGAAAGGTAAAGGAATCACCCATTTGAAAAAGTATTTATCTAGGGTAAAGGAGATGTAGAACCTTGTAAAAAAAGTAAGCCATAATGTGAAGTAGCAAATGAAAAGATTGCTTAAAGAATATCAACATAAGAAAGATAGAAGAGAAAGGTTGAATTTTGAAATTGGAAGTGGAAGTTGATTTTTTGGTTTTCATGGTGATTGTGGAAATGTCAAAGGTGGTAGTGGTATTAACAGTGTTCCATCCCAAGCCCTTGAAGAAGTACCTGGACCTGATGTGAAGAAGAGAAGAAGGTAGATAACTAGTTTTTTTGCACCACGAACAACTGTTGGAGCCCAACCTTCAATTCGTAATGTAATGCAATTAAGAGATACAACTCATAATGTCAATATGGCAATAGCTAGATGGTGGTATGATAGAGGTTCATCATTCAATGCTTCTTAGTCTTATTATTATCAACCTATGATGGATGCAATAGTCTCTTATGGTCCAGGATACAAAATTTATTTAATTGATGACTTAAGAGGTAAACTTTAAAGTTGTTCTGTTTATAAAATTAGAAGTTATTTAGCAGAAAAAGAGTGAATTGAGCTCCTTATGGATGTTCAATTATGTGTGATGGTCAACTCTTAGAGCCCAACTTTCAATTCGTAGTGCAATACAATCAAGAGATGCAACTCATAATGTCGATATGGCAATAGCTAGATGGTGATATGATATAGGTTCATCATTTAATGCTTATCAGTCTTATTATTATCAACATATGATGGATACAGTAACCCCTTATGGTCCAGGATACAAGAGTCCTTCGATTGATGACTTAAGAGGTAAATTTTTAAGTTGTTCTATTTCTGAAACTAGAAGTTATTTGATAGAAAGAAGAGTGAATTAGGCTACTTATGGATGTTAAATTATATGTGATGGTTGGACAAAAAGGAGACAAGAGCCTATTATTTATTTTTGGTTTATTCTATAAATGGCTCTATGTTTTTGAAATCTATTGATGCATTTGGCCTTAATAGGAATACTAAGACTTGTGATATTTGATGAAATTATGAATGAAGTAAGGTCAGAAAATATTGTTCTGTTTATTATTGACAATGATTCTGCTTATAAAGCGAAAGGAAAAAGGTTGTAGAATAAGTATAATTCTTTTTTCGGACTCCTTGTGTTGCACGTTGCATTAACTTAATGCTAAATTTGATGGGTGTCGAAACCACCAAAAATAAATTACCTACTCTAAAAGATTTGTAAATAGTGATGAGCAGGGTTGATCCCACAGAGACTGGTCAAGCTTATTTCTAAAGTGCTAGAATAGAAAAGGAGGGGGTTAAATTGAACAAAAATAA
>JAOQML010052411.1:0-10268 GCA_027568935.1 Erythroxylum urbanii
CTATTGAAGTTATGCCTGGCACTGCTCCTATATCCAGAGCACCTATCAGGATGGCTCCCACTGAATTGAAGGAGTTGAAATTGCAGTTGCAAGAACTACTGGATAAGGGGTGCATTCGACTCAGTGTCTCACCTTTGGGAGTACCAGTTCTATTTGTTAAAAAGAAAGATGGTACTCTTCGGATGTGTATCGATTACAGACAACTGAACAGAGTCACAGTGAAGAATAAGTATCTGTTTCCAAGGATAGAAGATCTGTTTGATCAATTGAAAGATGAAAGAGTATTTTCTAAGATAGATCTGCTATTAGGATACTATCAACTTTAGGTAAATGATGTGGATGTTTCGAAAAACTACATTTAGGACCCGTTACGGACATTATGAATTCTTGGTGATGCCATTTGGGCTAACTAATGCTCCAGCTGCATTCATGGATCTGATGAATAGAGTGTTTGGCCCTATTTAGACCAATTTGTAGTGGTGTTTATAGATGATATTCTAGTATGTTCCAAGAATAAGCATAATCATACTAAGCATCTGTGGGTTGTGTTACAAACCCTATGGAAAAAGCAGTTGTATGCTAAGCTGAGTAAGTTTGATTTCTGGCTTTAGGGGATATCTTTTTTAGGACATGTTGTTTCTTCTTAAGGGATTAGAGTTGACCCCAGTAAGATTAAAGCAGTTGTTAACTGGAAGCTACCACAGAATGTGACGGAAGTGAGAAGTTTCCTAGCTTTACCATGTTACTATTGTCGGTTTATGAAGGGATTCTCGACGATAGCATCCCCTTTGACTAAAATGCTACGGAAAGGAGTTTCAAAATAGTTTTCAATCTAATTTTGATCAATTAAAAAGAATGCTTACTGAAGCTCTTGTATTGGCTCAACCCACTTCTGGTAAGGAATATGTTATGTTTAGTGATGCATCTAGAAATGGTTTGGGATATGGTTTGATGTAGGAGGGAAAAGAAATTGCATATGCCTCTAGGCAATTGAAGCTACACAAACATAACTACCCTATACATGATCTTGAACTTGTAGCGGTAGTGTTTGCTTAGAAAATATGGTGGCACTACTTGTACAGTTAAAAGTGTAGGATCTTCATTGATCATAAAAGTTTGAAGTATCTACTTACTCAAAAGGAACTTAATCTGAGACAACGACGTTCGTTGGAATTGTTTAAAGATTATGACTGCATTGTGGATTACCATCTGGGTAAGGTTAATGTCGTGGCTGATGCCTTGAGTCGGAAGACTATTTCAGCATTATCAGTGTAGTAGAGTGAAAGAATATTTGCATTTGATGGGGCTTTAATAGTTCAATTGAAAGCTAGGCCTATCTTGATGCAAGAAATTTGTGATGCTCAAAAAGTTGACAATAAGTTGCAACAACTTATTTTGGCTACTCAAGAACACAAATAACCTAATTTTTTAGTTAAAGGAGATGGTGATTTGTATTATAAAGATTAATTATGGGCGCCAGCTAATGATGAGTTAAAGAGAAAGTTATTGTTTGAGGCCTATAATACTATCTTTACAATACAACTTGGTGGAAATAAGATGTACCAAGATCTGAAGCAACATTACTAATGGTCAAGTATGAAATGTGATATAGTGGATTATGTGTCTAAATGTTTGACGTGTCAGCAAATTAAAGCTGAGCATCAGGTTCCATCTGGGTTGTTACATCCTATTTCGATTCTTAATGGAAATGGGTTAACAATACCATGGATTTTTTCACTGGACTTCCTTTCGCTCAAAGGAAGCATGATGCTATATGGGTGGGTGATTGTTAATAAGTTCACCAAGTCTGCTCATTTTTTGCCTGTTCGTCCTAATTATTTATTAGATAGACTTGCAGGTCTCTATGTGAACAAGATAGTGAGGTTGCAAGGAGTACCATTATCTATTATTTTTGATCGTGATCCTTGATTTACTTCGAGATTCTAGAAAAGTCTGCAAAAAGCTTTGAGTACTCAAGTCAAATTTAGTACCGCTTTCCATCCCCTGACAGATAGACAATTTGAACGGGTTATTCAGATATTGAAAGATATGCTATGGGGTTATGTGTTAGAATTTCCTGGATGTTGGGATAACTATCTTTCTCTAATGGAGTTTACTTACAATAACAGTTATCAGACTAGTATTGGCATAGTGCCTTATGAAGCCTTATATGGTAGGAGGTGTAGAACGTCGGTGTGTTGGACTAAATTAAGTGAAAACAAGAAGATCGAGCCTGATATTGAGAAAGATACTGAAGAGAAAGTTCAAGTTATTTAATAAAGATTGAAAGCTACCAGTGATAGACAGAAGTCTTATGCTGATTTAAAAAGAAAGGACATTGAGTATCAGGTAAGTGATAAGGTATTCCTGAAAGTATAGTTGTGGAAACACATTCTTTAGTTTGGGAAGAAAGGTAAGCTCAGCCAACGCTATATTGATCTTTATGAGATTCTTAAGAGAATTAGACCAGTAGCTTATCAACTAGCTCTTTATGAAGAATTGGCCAAGTTACATGATGTATTTCATGTTTTCTTGTTGAGAAAATATCAGTGTGATGATACATATAAGATTCTTGTGCAAGAAGTTCAAGTAAAATTGAATTTAACTTACGAAGAAGGGCCTGTGGCTATTTTATCCAAAGAAGTCCGATAATTTAGGAACAAGTAAATAACTTTGGTAAAAGTACTTTGGCAACATCATGGACTCGAGGAAGTAACATGGGAACCAAAAGAAACCATAAGAGCTCAGTATCCTCAACTATTTTGATTAGGTATAAATTTAAAGGATGAAATTTTTTTAAGGGGGAGAGAATTGTAAGGCCCTAAATTGTATCCTAGTGGAATGTTACATGTTCATGGAAGTATATGTATGGTAGATATTAAAAAACAAAATTGTGATATGATTAAGAATTGCATATAGCTTGCATTTTGGTATAATGGATCATACTTAATGAATTGGAATTAATTAACATCATTAGAGGATTGAGGTATTAAAATGTTCATTTAGATTGAGAAAAATTATTAAGTGGCAAGATAAGTCGGTACATTAAAAATTAGAATGACTAAGCCAACGAGTTATTGACTTTTGGTATAGCTAAGGTATTGACAATTGGCACCATTAGTTGAGTGATATGTAGACCAATCTTGGAGTGACATATGGCCTAATCATTTAATGATACATGGCAACATGCATTAAGGAACATATGGCCTAATAGATGTGTGACATATGGCAGCTTAACAGGGGGGGGAGGAGGGGGGCAAGTGTGACCAATGCTTTGGTGACATATGCTCCTCAAAGATTAGGACAACTAGCAACTTAGGTGTCTTACTAAAAAATTCTACAACTTTCATTGAAGCATCACCACTGAAACCCTTCACCCTCTCTTTCCTCTGAATTTTTCTTCAATTTCACTTAGAATTCCTGCAAGATATTGCATCAAGGAAGTAGAGTATGTGATCTTCTATGCTGCTGTCTTCTTGGTCCCTTTGATTTTGGAATTGTGTTTGCTTACTTGGAAGGTTAGATTGGCTTGTTCTTTGGAGTTGGAACTCGAATTTAAACATGGAAGGGAATTCTGAACTTCATAGTATGTATTAATACAAGTGTTATGAGATTTGAATTGGCATGAATATGTGTTAAGATAATGAGAATTGAACGATGGAAAATGATGGTTATATGATAATTTTGGTTTGACTACTGAACAGACTTCGGTAGTTCAGCCATATCTTTACTTGTAGACATCAAAATGGGATGATTTTAAATTTAGATTACAATAGATACATTTATATACAACTTTCAGGAGGGAATCAAATTTGATTTGGGTCACTAAAGGTTTCGAAATTTATCTTGAAGTTGCATTCTAGTTGTTGCCCATGGTTGAGAATAGTCTGTAGTATTTTATGTACAACTCTAGGAATAATGAACCAAATTGAATTAATTTTATTTCGTTTGAAACTTAATACATAGAGTAACAACTTCTGAGAAAATCATATTGTCTAAAAATGTCAATTGCTAGGTCAGAATAGCTATACAAACTACTCTAAAAAAACTTGTCCTGTGAAAACAACTATTTGAAGGTCTCGGGTCACTTATCCCACAATTGTTTGAAATGAATAGGAAGGTGAAAAAATGGGGTTTTGTGCAATTGATGAACTATATAAGGTTCAGTTAATTTATTTGGTACAATTGGATTTAAATGGACTTGTTTAAGGTGTGTTTGAACTTAAATTGGTATCCGATGTAATTGAGTGATAGTTAGTATCAATATGCTTTGTTAATGGAGATGATCATATAAAGGTTGTATGGTTTAATAATAATGAATACAATGTTGAATTGCTTAGTGTGATCATGAATGAATGAGTTTCTAAAGCTTATGTGTTATGATTGGATATGGATGTTTGTGAATTGGGAATCTCTGCGATAATATTATGATAATTCCGTATGATCAGGGTCTGTAGCTACTCCTGGACACATTTAAGGAGTCAACACTTCGGTGTCTCTTGACATAGACACTTCAATGTCTAAAACATAAGTCTCTCCTAATATTGACACTTCAGTGTCTCCTGATAAGGAAAATTTGGTATCGAGATATAAGTCTCTCATACTTTATGATACCAATGATATCTCCTGCTCTGGTCTCATTACCCACTTCTATAAAAAGGATTGGCAGGCTCATATGTTTTGTATTCTAATACATGTTCAATTTTGATATAAACAAGTTCTGATATGAAATAAGATAAATTATGATCTGATACAGGATGAATGTTAATTTGATACAAGTTCTAATGTGTTTTGGTACAATTATGTTCTGTTTGAGACTTGTGTATTCTGTTCTGAAGCAATGAAATTTTGTTTTGATATTTATAAGTTTTGTTTTGTAATGATGAATCATAATATGTTTTGAGACATACAATGTTTGGATTGCTCCATAATATGAATAATTACAGATTGTTGGTGATATGATCTGATTCTGTACATATGAGTACTAGGCGACTGTTAGAGACAGCCGCCAGTTTATATCTTATTTAATTATTCCCCACCAAGCTTTATGCTTAGCATAGTGGTTTTGCCTATGTGTAGGTTCTAATAAGAAGACTTGAGACTGGGACAAAGATAACCACAGTGGCCAAGAAGAGTGTGTTTTGTTCGGGAAATGTCCAGTTTGTTTTGAGTTGCTCTTCAATATATTGAGACATGTTGTATTTTATGTTTTGTTTAATGTTTTGTACAAACCTTAATACAGTTTGGACGTGGATTTAAGGCTTGTAAGTAATAAGTATCATGTGTATGTTATGTTCTAAATATGACCTAACCAATGATGAATGAAATGTACGCTCCTCGATTTTCTAAAAATGCTTTAGTATGTGTTGGATTATTTTGGTTATGTTTTGAGTAGCATCTACATATCCTCCTAGGGGTATGTAGGTATTACATGAAGTAAGAACTAAAATAATTTGTACAGAATGCCAATATTAAAATACCCATCAATTATCATATGAAGAGTCTAAGTTTTAAGCAAAGGAACCATTAAAGTTGATATACTTTGATGTATATGTCGGATGAAATATATGGTGACCTTTATTAATCACATTCCTAGGTATGTGTGGTTTCATTTTATAAAGGCAAAATCTAACATACTTTCAAAGTTGAAGGAATTTAGGGAGACAATTAAATTAAAAGTAGAGAAAAATAATTTGCTGCTTTTGTACTAACAATAATGTAGATTATAGCCTAGACAAGTTTTCTCACTACCTTCGAGATTATATAATACATCGGTAGTTTACATGTTAACACTTTGTTGTCCAACAGTGTATCTAAGAGAAAGAATAGTCATCTTATAGAAAATTTTCAAAGTATGACTCATTCAAATAATGTATTAAGAAGATTTTCGGTAGAATTAATAAATATTACAATTTTCATAATCAATCAATTTCCTTAATAAAGGTTATGTTTTCTTACATTGTAACATACCAGTCTTATAGGGCATATTCCCGAACATAACAACAATAATCGAGACTCCACGAGGATGGCACATTAAGACGATCAGAAAATAATCATTGGAAAATTTCTCACATCAAACACATTGTCAGCAAAACAATAATCAATTAGATCCATTTTAATTCCAAACATATTACCAGAATAATAGTTACAGTTCAGAATTCATTTATACAAAATCCAATAGTTACGGAATACAATGCTTAATACAATATTGACTGAAGACATATACAGGTGCAAATTGATCCCGACCACTAACTCATGTTCATATGCATTGGCTAAGCTCCAATTGGTTTAACTGGATATCTCTTCTGAACCTGAAAAGTCACGTTGAACTTTTTGATGAGTTTTTTGAACTCAATGAGAGAACCATCATTGATGATCTCACTCTAGTCAAATACACAAATATCACACAACCAATAATTTCACAACATTCTCCATCTCAATACGACATGATGAACGTCATACATTTCACATACATTCTTTCAAAACATATATAGTGCAATGAATCACATTATCATGGTATACACTTTATCATCACAATTTCAAAAAAGGTTTCATAATCATAAATAGACAAATGTAGATGCATATGAGACTCCAGATTCATTATTATTTTTTGTGACCAAGCGCCTTTCAGATACAGATACAAATACAGATAGAAATCAAGGAGCAAAGCTCTACGTGCAGAATTCTGAGCTTAAAACTCTTTCAGACTGGCTACTCTAATCACAATGCCTTTATCTAAACATGCATTTTATGAAATGCATCAAATAACAGAACATTCCATCAAAAACATTTACTTATTATGAACAGACAAAATCTCATATTCATCAGGCCTTAATCTGGCATTCAACTTTCGTTAAGTATTTAGAAAGTAGTCAGAACTCAAATGCAAACAAAACACTTCCAATGCATTCCCAAATATCAAACTCATCAAACTATTAATTTCTGAAATCATCATATTCAAGTCATTACCAGTTCAATAAATGGGAATTATATAGAAACAAAATCAATCCTAGTAAAATCAACTAGGTTGACTCACAGTATACTCCAATTTATGCTATTTTATGGATAGTCCGACAATGTCTTAATGGCGTCTGACTTGAGCGTCTAAAATTATACCAATTCACACATAATTCACATTTCAAAGACAATCAATCAAATACATATTCATTTGTGCACATATATACATATTTCATGTTCAATCATGCTCAATTGATTATTCTGGGTATGAAATCTTATTCATAAATCATACTTATACATTCATCATGGTTTGTGCATCATTTAGTTTGCAATTAGGTTTATGCCTTAAGATACTTGATCACTTTCAATTCATCACTCACACATTTATCACTCTTTTTCCTAGGATTATACACTCACACAATTTCCTAATTCTCATTCAATCATTCTCAATTCATCACTTACAAACTTTGAATCACATTACATTCATGACAATATCTTTATATCATTATCAAATGATATTTTACACTTATCCTTGAACATTTCTCATGATCAAAGCATTTTCTAACACACACACACAATTGTGATTTTAAATCTGGAATTTTAGCAAGCTAAATCTATACATTTACCAAAATTTTTCTAGCAATATATATTCATACTTTTACTCAATTCTCATTCATAATTACCCCATGTTTTTCTATGCTCATTAATTCGTACCTTATACACATTATTCATGTCCTAAAGATTATATTTGCATTAAAAGAACTCACTTATTCCTTTAACATATCAGAATTTCCATATTTGAACTCAACACATCAAAGTAGTCCCTTCTTTAAGTTATGACTTCAAATCACTACATAAACTTATCAAGATATCATATAGCCAAACTGATTCACACAAGCATTAATAAGACATCAATAATCATTTTTCATGTTTTAACCTTTGACTAATTCGAGCTCTAAAGTCCCCAAAAATTAGGAAATAATATAAGGTTCCTGCACAGGGGTCTATCATAGGCAGTATTAGGAAACCACACATAACTTAAGCTCTGGTAAATATTTAATTAATCCACTTTCACAGGAGTAAATCTAAGACCTAGATATAAAACTTTCATTCTCTGAGTTTCTTCAAATGCATGCCCTAAAGATATGTAACAGAGGTCGAAAGATACAGCTCTAATTTTCCTTTTTTTTTTCTCAAGATAGATTTTTGGGTTAGTTTTGCATGGCCCTTTTGACATAGACAATGAGGTATTTAGGTAATAAATACTTCTAAACAAATGTGCCTATAGTTATTAAGTTTCTAACGACATCAAGTTCATGCATTTTGGTTCAGTATTCTGCGCGTTATACTAACATTAATATAGATTGTTCTCACACCACAATAGCACCCAGTACTCAACTTTAAGCCAACTTTCTAAACCCTTAGAACTAGAATTCACATTCGATTCCTTCATAAAAATTGTAGTCATATGTCTCTCGTTTAATCTAAATTAAAAATCATCCCATTTAGATATCAACAGATCAATATATGGCTACAATATAGATGTGTATTCAGTGAAAACACTCCATATAACATATTCCAGTACATTTCATCATTAATCTTACATGCAATTCATTCCAATTCATGCATCATTCTCATACCATTTAACATGCTATAAAGCTCAGATTGTTACTTACTTGTTAGGCTTTCAACTCAGCACAAACTTCAGATAAATCAAGTCTCTATGTAAGTAAAATTCATCACAAACTTAAGATAAAAACAGGTTGATTTTGGACAGTAAGATGAAGGTAACTTTCAGCTAGTTTTCTTGGCTATTTTATAAAGGATAGATGTCTAGCTTTGATGTAGCAATTCAGCAAGGATTAGATTAAATGTAGAGAAGGAAGCTTGGAGTGAGTTTCGATGGAGAGCAAGGAAGGAGGTGTAGAAAGATCTAGCAGAAAGTTTGCCACCTATACTTTATTCAATGTAAGATGTCTTCATCCTTCATTAACACATGTCATTTAGCATGTCTTGCATTTGTCCTACGGCATGTCTTACATTTGTCCTTAGGCATGTCTTACATTTACCTAATCAAGATGTTGTCATTTGTCTCTTAGCTAATGGTCCATATGTCACACATTAACTAGTCCACTTGTCATTTTATAATTGGTCCATTTTTCAATTAATTACTAGTTCAATGGTCACTCATTTAACTATGTCAAATGTCACTCAATTTTAGGCTTAGTCATCCTAATTTTCATCTATCAATTTTTCTTACCACTTGGCATTTTTCTTAGATCAAATGTCCATATTAATTTATCAATCTCCCAATTATGACAATTAATTCCAAATTGCTATTTATACTCCATCCATTCTTGTCTTTGTTAAACCAAAGTACAAGGCATTGGAAAACATATTCATAACTCATACCACATTCAATTTCATACCCCGGAATATGTCAATTGAGTGACATTTGTCTGATTCACAATTCATGTGTGTATGTTCATATTATGCATTTGAATACAATTATACTAATCATGTCATGAATGTCCTAATTTCGTTCTACATGCTAACACTCATTTGACTCATTAGTCTAACTCTTTAAATATCTCAATCATTTGAGAGACGAGATGCTACATACATGTTTGTGCTATATATTTATATTTTATCAATTACGTGAAAAGTTGGACAAAAAGGCTATTAAGTATATCTTCAAATAATGTGGCAATCAAAGAACAATGAAAAAGTATTACACATCTCGAAATGTGGTGTTTGACGAAGCTTCTTTATGATTTTCGTATAAAAAAATAAGTATTATCAAATTCACATATTTTTGAATATATGTTACAATATTCCTAAAATCAGTTGTTTTTTGAAAAACTAAATATGTTGATGATAGTGGTGATGTTAATGACTGTGTAACTTAATTTTTTTGACAAAATGGTGTGTATTAACAACCTAGAGAACAAAGTAAATCTTATGAAGTAGAAACACCAACTTCACCTAGAAGATTAACTATAATTAAAAAACCAAATCTCAAATATACCAACAATGTCATAGTAGAAGAAGTAGATGCAAAAGAACTGGAGGAAGTATTTCAGAATCAACGATAAAGCTATGAAAAGGAAAATGTAGCATTGGAATGAAATTTGACTCAGAAGCTTATTCCAAAGCTAATATATGTGGAGCCTATTTCTTATAAATGGGTTTATAAGATAAAACTTTGCATAGATGGATCGATTGAAAGGAACAAGAATTATTATTATTATTATTATTATTATTATTATTATTATTATTATTATTATTATTACTATTATTACTATTACTAC
>JAOQML010052440.1:0-10267 GCA_027568935.1 Erythroxylum urbanii
TACACTTTTATAATTAAGTAATAAGCCCCTAATGTTTCTTTAAAACCAAGAAAGTTTTAAAATGTGTTATAAATGTGTCGTTAAGGCTATTTGAATGCTCTGATAATATGCCACATGCTTGTATATGAATTGTGTCATTGGTTTATGAAATCAAGTTTAGAAAAATGCCGTTGAGGCCATATGTTTACAAGTTGTGAAATGCATGATTATGTGGGTTTGTGGTGATCCCTTAAGTTAAGTCAAGTGCACTTTGACAAAAGACTTCTCCCGCCTACCCACTAGTGGCATGGAGCTCCTTCATAGACTCCCATAAGTTCACAGCTACACAAGACCATTAAGTAGAATTGTGATAGTACGTTCTGCTCACGGCTACACAAGACCCTTAGGAGAAATGTGTAGTATGTTCTGTTTTGGATCTACCCAAACCATTTTGATGTGCTTATGTGTTGACAAGTTTATTGAATGCATGATTTGAATTGCTTATAAAGTGTTTGATGATTTGAGAATTGAGAAATATGTGCTTATGATTTAATGTAAACTATTTCAAAGGTTTTGCTTATTACTGGTTATAAACGTGTTACCCACAAGCTTTTAAGCTTACCCCCTTTTCTCCCCATCTTCAGGTGAAGAAAGTGAGATCGAGTGAAAGAGAATCCAGGCATCACTCCAAATTTTTGTATCTTTTGTGTTTAAGCTAGTTTTGTAACTACAAGGCTTTAGTTGCATTTTGAGCAAATTGCTATTCATGTATTTTTTTGTAATTTGGGCATTTTGAGATATTGATGTATTGTGGCTGAAAATGCCCGCTAAAGCTTTGTAAAAACTCTTATATTTTGATGTTAAGGAAGTATGTTTGTGTTTTGCCGATGGTATGTCCATTTTTTTCATTGTTTTTTTAAAGTTATTCATAAGGGTGAGAATTTATGTTCTGGCTTTGAGGGAAATACTGTATTAATCTAGGCTAAATTGGATGAAGTTGCCTTCTTGGAAATTGTAGATTATTTTTCTACTTTCCAATGATATATAGTATAAAATTTTTGGGCATTGGAGTTGAGAGATATGAGCATTATAAGTGGTGATGTTGCGTAGGAAGTATGTATATGACATTTATGATGAATAATGAGAGTTTGGGTCTACTTCTTCTATGATGATGTCACATCTTCTGAGATGATGTCATATCTTCTTAAGTTGACCATCTGCTTATTCTATTTTTTTGTTTCTTCTATCTTTTTGCTTCTTCTACTTTCTGCTTCTTCTATGATGATGTCATATCGTCTTAAGTTGACCATCTGCTTCTTCTATCTTTGGCTTCTTCTATCTTTTTGCTTCTTCTATCCTTTTGCTTCTTCTATTTTCTGCTTCTTTTATGATGATGTCACATCTTCTGTGATGATGTTATATCATCTTAAGTTGACCATCTGCTTCTTCTATCTTTCTGTTTCTTCTATCTTTTTGCTTCTTCTATGATGATGTCACATCTTCTGTGATGACGTCATATCGTCTTAAGTTGACCATCTGCTTCTTCTATCTTTCTGTTTCTTCTATCTTTTTGCTTCTTCTATTTTCTGCTTCTTTTGTGATGACATCATATCTTCTGTGATGATGTCATATCGTCTTAAGTTGACCATCTACTTCTTCTATCTTTTTGCTTCTTCTATCTTTTCCTTCTTCTACATTTTTTCTTCTTTTATCTTTTGCTTCTTCTATCTTTTGCTTCTTCTATCTTTTTGCTTCTTCTATTTTTTGCTTCTTCTATCTTTTTGCTTCTTCTATCTTTGGCTTATTCTATCTTTTTGCTTCTTTTTTTTTGCTTCTTCTATCTTTTGCTTCTTCTATCTTTTTGCTTGTTCTATCTTTGGCTTTTTTATCTTTTTGCTTCTTCTATCTTTTTGCTTCTTCTACCTTATGCTTCTTCTATCTTTTTTCTTCTTTTATTTTCTTATGCATTGTAGACAAAACATCTTCTTATGCACTGTAGTTAGAATTGTCTGGTCCAATTTTGACCCTCTAGATGACAAAATCTTCCTTCAAAGTCTTCATGAAAGTTGTATATTTATAAGTCCTCTTTCAAACTATCTAAGAATGACCTTAATTCTACATCTCTAGAGGAAGTTATGTTAATTATACCGAAATAGGTTCAATATGATTGAGTACAAAACCTTGTTTGATTCCTTCGGCCATAACTTTGTTGTCCGACCTTAAAATGAGACGATTCTTGCTTCTAAATAAACTAGAAACATAGAGCTACAACTTATCTGAAGGAATTGAATTTTAATTCAGTCTTTAAGACTTTCAATTTTTGGATGGAATTTAGGTACAGTGTACTCTTTCAGTTAATAACAGTCTGAAAATGTTTGGGCCCTAACTTTCATATTTTTGAACCAATTGAATGATTTTGTGTCATTAGAATCTTAAGCCCAAGGGGGAACAAAATGTTCTAAAGTGGTCAAATTGAAATTCCACCTTGAGTTTTCCCACAAATATGTCCAAAAATAAGTAAAGTGAGTTCTTTTGAGGATTGGCTGGTGTGGGCATGCCACCTTTGTGGGATGCGCATCCAGATGTCACTTAGGACGTCGGGCATGTGACTCGCAAGGGCGGGGTCCCAACATTATATGTGATAGAAATTTGAGTTTACTAGATAGTCCCTTGATGGTTAGCACTCCAATTGGCCAATATGTCATTATTAGTCATATTTATCGAAAGTGTGAAATATGTATTGGTGAGGTGAAATTAGTGGTGATTTAATGCCATTAGAGATGAAAGGATTGGATGTGATTTTGGGTATGGACACCTTAGAAAAATATAGTGCCAATTTGAATTGCAAATAGAAGACGGTAGAGTTTGCGTTGGACAAAGGTGAAAAGGTGGTGTTTGTGGGAACCAAGAAAGCAAACCCGTCTAGAATTATTTCAGCTCTAACAGCAGAGAAAATGATGAAGAAAGGATGTAAAGGATTCTTGGCATCTGTGGTAGACACGAAGGTAGATGAAGAAAAATTAGAAAATATTCCTATAGTTAGGGAATTTTCAGATGTCTTCCTAGAGGAATTACCAGGACTACCACCACCTAGAGAGATTGAATTCATCGTAGAGCTTCTTCCAGTCACGGTACCAATATCTATTCCACCCTATAGAATGGCTCCGGTAGAATTGAAGGAGCTTAAAGAGCAGCTAGAAGAGCTGTTGGAAAGGGGTTTTATTAGGCCTTGCTCTTTGCCTTGAGGAGCTCCAATTCTTTTTGTGAAAAAGAAAGATGGATCCTTGAGGATGTGTGTGGATTACAGGAAGCTCAATTATTTTACTATTAAGAATAGATATCCTCTCCCACGTATAGATGATTTGTTTGATCAATTACAATGAGCAAAAGTCTTCTCCAAGATAGACTTGAGATCATGTTATCATCAATTGAGAATAAAAGAGTCTGATGTGTCAAAGATTGCTTTCATAACAAGATATGGGTATTTTGAGCTCTTAGTTATGCCTTTGGATTAACTAATGCCCCTGTAGCCTTCATGGACTTAATGAATAGAGTCTTTAAACCTTTCCTAGACTAATTTATCATAGTTTTTATTAATGATACATTGGTTTATTCCAAAAGCAATAAGGAGCATGAAGAGCGTTTAAGGATTGCCTTGAAGACATTGAGAGAGAAAGAGCTATATGCCAAACTTAGTAAATGTGAATTTTGGCTAAGAGAAGTGATGTTTCTTGGACACGTTATTTAAAAAAATGAGTACATGTAAATCCACAAAAAATAGAAGCTGTTGTTAGATGGGAAGCACCCAAGAATGTAGCAGAATTGAGGAGTTTCTTGGGATTAGCTTGTTATTACAGACGATTCGTAGAAGGCTTTTCCATGATTGTAGCTCCACTTACTAAATTAATAAGGAAGAGTCAGAAATTGTATGAACAGAAGAATGTTAGAGGAGCTTTGAGGAATTAAAGAAGAAGCTTACAACTGCACCAATTCTGACTTTGCCTTCTGGTGGTGATGGATATACAATCTATAACGATGCTTCGAGGAAAGGATTGGGGTATGTGTTGATGCAAGGAGATAAAATGATTGCCTATGCTTCCAGGCAATTAAAACCCTATGAGATGACTTATCCCACGAATTACTTAGAATTGGTTGCTATAGTCTTTTTATTGAAAATATGGAGACATTACTTATATGGAGTCACCACTAAGGTATTTACGGACCACAAGAGTTTTAAATATTTGATGAGCCAAAAAGAGTTAAATTTGAGGCAAAGAAGGTAGTTAGAATTATTAAATGACTATGACTTGATGATAGATTATCACTCGGGGAAAGCTAATGTAGTAACGGATGCACTGAGTAGGGAATCTACTATAGCATATGTGAAGACGATATATCTTTCTTTGTTGAAGGAATTAGCCAAATTGAAGGTGACATTGAGGCAAGTCAAATCTAGTAGTATATTGGCTAATTTTATAGTAAAGCCAGTATTGAATAAGAAGATTAAGGAATTGCAGAAACAAGATGAGCACTTAGGCAAGCTCAGAGAAGAAATTAAAAATGGTAAGCCTTCAGAAATAGAAATAAGAGAAGATGGATTGATGGTGGTAGGCAACAAATTATGTGTTCCGGATATGCAAGAGCTGAAGAATGAAATTTTAGATGAGGCACATAATGCTCCATATGCAATGCATCCGAGGAGCACCAAAATATATAGAAATTTAAAAGAACACTTCTGGTGGAGAGGAATGAAGAAAGACGTTGCAAAGTATGTTGGAAAATGCTTGGTATGTCAACAAGTTAAAGCAGAGTATGAAGCACCTGCTGGTAAACTTAAGCCCTTGCCTATTCCTGAATGGAAGTGGGAAAAAATTACAATGGATTTCTTAATGGGATTATTGAGAACCAATAGGAAGCATGACGCAGTATGGGTGATTGTGGATAGGTTAACTAAGTCAGCACATTTCTTAGCATTTAGACAGACAGATTCTTTGAATGCCTTAGCTAAGAAATATATAGATGAAATAATCAGACTTCATAGAATTCTGAGTTCTATAGTCTCAGATAGAGATCCTAGAATCACCTCCAGAATTTGGGAAAGTTTGCAAGAGGCTTTGGGAACTAAGTTACATTTTAGCACAACTTTTCATCTGTAGACTAACGGTCAATTAGAGAGGATAATAAGGACATTGGAAGCAATGTTAAGAGCTTGTGTTATGGAATTTAAAGGCTCGTGGGATGACTATTTACCTTTGATTGAGTTTGCTTATAATAATTCCTACCACTCAGGAATTCAAATGACACCTTATGAAGCTTTGTATAGTAGGAGGTGCAAAACTCCTATTTATTTGGATAAGAAAGGTGAAAGGAAACTTTTAGGACCTGAGTTGGTACAAAATACAGTAGACAAGATTAATTTAGTGTAATAGAGACTCAAGGTAGCTCAAGACAGGATGAAGAGCTATATAGACGCACATAGGAAGGAGATTGAATATGAAGTTGGAGATAAGGTATTCCTTCGAGCCTCACCATAGAAAGGAGTTTTAAGATTTGGTAAAAAGGGTAAACTCAGTCTAAGATAGATAGGCCCTTATAAGATTATTGAGAAGATTGGGCCTTTAGCCAATAAGTTAGCCCTGCTGCTAGAATTATCCAGAATTCACAATGTCTTCCATGTATCGGTGTTGAGAAGATACAGATCGGATCCATCACACATAGTCCAATTATCAGAGGTTCACTTAAGAGAGGATTTAACTTATGAAGAACAACTAGTGGAGATTTTAGATTCAAAGGAAAAAGTCTCAAGAAATAAGACTATGAAGCTGGTTAAAGTCTTATGAAAGAACCATATAAGAGAGGAAGCAACATGGGAATCTTTGGAATCCATGAAGGAGAAGTATCCACACATATTTGTGGACTTAGGTGATAATTTCGAGGACAAAATTCTTTAAAGGGGAGAAATGTTAGACCCCAAATTTTTCTTAGAATTTATTTTATTAAATTAGCAAGTATGAATATAAGTTAGAATTCATGAATTAACCATTTTTGGCATTTAATTAGATATATTATAAATCTAGTGTGGTGGCATGAATTAAAAGAAAGAGTTAGAAATAAGTTAAGGAGCTAGAAGGCATTAGATTAATAAGGAATAAAAATGAGCTTAGACTTTATCTACTCTTGGTTTTTCTAACTAGAAGAACTGAGATTTAGTTAAAGGTTAATAAAAATCTAAGAACACAAATCTCTTGTTTCTGTTTTTTCTCTCTTCATTTTGAGCACATAATCTATCTTCTCTACTTCCTTTTTCTATCAAAACAAAAAGAATAAGTAAATGGTTACCTAAAACTCAGCTGAACCTTCTTCTTCCACTTCTTATCTCCTTTTTCTTTCTTTCCTTCCTCTTCTCTCTGTGCTTCAGTTCTCCTTCTCTTCTTTAGGTTCTTCCACGACTTTCTCTCTTTTTCTTTCTTTATATACACGACTCTCTTCTTTTCTTTCCTTTTCTTATTAGTTTAAGGCCAACCTTTATCTTTCCAAGCTTACCCTTCCTTATTAATCTAATGTCTTCTAACTCCTTAACTTATTTCTAACTCTTTCTTTTAATTCCTGCCACCACACTAGATTTATAATATATCTAATTAAAGCTTTATTCATGTATGTTGATTGAATAAAAATATGTTGATTGAAGGGAACTAAGAAAGTCGAAGGCAAGAGGAAGAGGAAGAACAAACTTGAGCTTGAATTTATAAGTAAATAGGTGATTAATATGTTTATAGTTTTTGTGATGATGGGCTGTATTATTTGATTTTTTGTGTATAAATGTTTGTTTTTGAATCAATGTGAATGTGGGAAAAAATGTTCTGTGAATTTAATATCATTTATGCCTTGCAAGATTTCTGCTGCTATGATGTTAATGAAAAATAGAAAATTTAAGAAGCATGAAAGTATGAATATGATATGAAATATGTAAGCATCGAAAATCTGCTTATGTAGGCAAGAGAGGTACTATTCTGTTCGTCACGTGCACATTGACCTAAAGCCTTCTCCTGGCTACCCGCTTGTGGCACATGAGCTCCAAAAAATGGACTCATTCTATTCATGGTGTAAACTTCGATTTCTCCATTCTGTTTTATGGGATTCTCTCGAGCCATTATATATGCGCATTGCATCTTAGTTTGTTGAATATGGAAAATAATTGAGTGTTATTTTGTGATGATTAAATGAAACTCGTGATCTAATTTGTGTGGTGATGTATTTATGTCTATATGTAAATTCTCAAAATTTAGAATGTGAATTGTGTGATCTGCTAAGTCAAAAATGCAATGAATTTATGTATATGTATATGTATATATATATATAGATATATATATATATTGATTGTGTGTGTGGTTTGTCATCGCCGGCTATAAACGTATTGGCCACTAAGTGTCGCAACTCACCCCATTATTTTTCCACTCCTCAGGTGAAGAAAAAGCAGGCCATTATTGAACCCTTGCAAAGCTTTGGCAACTTCAAGATTTCAGTCTTTTGTAACTAGTTAGTTCAGGAACTTTTGGTACTCTAGAAGCATATCAAGCATGATCATTCTTGATTGTTTTGTGATATGCTACTGAAATGGTTTTTAATATGTAATTTGAATTTATGTATAATCTCTCTTTTTGTCAGAGAAATGACAGTGAGAACTATAGAAATTCTCTTTTGTACATGTTCATAATTCTTCTCTATACGGTTGTCATATGTTGGGAATAAAATTGTTAGATATTTGAAGGCCTTGGATAAATTTTTCTAAAGTAATAGGTTAAGTTAGGAGTTTTGTATGTATGATTTTTAATTGTTAGATTCGGGTCTTTTGTTATAGTTAATAGTTATACATTTGGATAGTAGAGAGAAAAGAGGAAAAAGGGAATAAAAATGTATTCTGCAACTTCAATGAATAAACTATATTGATCTAGGTAGAATTAGACAAAATTATCTTCATGAAAGTTGTAGATCATTTTCTTAGCTTTCCAACGACATAAAGTGTGAAAATTTTGAACTTCTGAGTAGAAAGTTATGATAAATTGAAGTTGGTGTGTGCAGTAGGAAAGTCGAGATCGTGCACAAGCACTATCGTGACGAACTCCATTTTTCTTTAAAGTCACGATTGTGCACAAACACGATTGTGACAATCTGCAACTATTCACCAAAAGTCGTGATGGTTATCTTCTCACGTCCGTGAGAATTTAAAAGTCACGTCCGTGACTTTTTCCATTTCTTCTTTTCTGTTTATTTCCTTTATTCAAAACTGAATTATTTTTATGTCTATTTTATTTTATGCTATTTTATTTTAATTGGTTGTGTATTTATTTTTACTCCCACTATGAAATTTTTTATCTTTATCATAGTTTTATTTTTTATTTTATTTTAAAAGTCCCCAAATTGTAGCGCCTTGTCGCCACGTATTAAGGACTGAGACACAGGGCCAACATCAATAAAGTAGCTCCTCTAGTAGTAATTTTCCCAATGGGGCAAACAAGACTGCGACAATAATGGGTCAATCATATTAAGAGAGGACGTGACTTTGATTAATTTCCTTTATGTGCCTAGGTTGACTTGCAAGCTAATTCCATATGTTGGTTAATTACTTAGTTAAATTGTTAGATTATGTTCACTAATGAGCTTTGTGTGATATAGGAATGTTCCTTAAGGATACTGATTAGAGTGGGTGAGCTTTGAGAGGGTCTAATACTTCAATCTATGAGGCTACATTTAGCTATGAATACAGAGAGAGTGAACTCCTTCAAAGTCAGGCATTGATGTCCTGTACATCAGTCAAGTCAACACTTATCTTTTATTCCTGATATTAATATAATCAGTTTTAAGAACAAGAATATCTACGATGCTTGTTTTCGATCCAAATAAACTCATTCTCCTTTTTGATTGAGTAGTAACAATGCTACAAATTGCTTTAATCTTATACATTATGATTTGTGGAGAGCCATATTGCAAGGCATCAACTTATGATGCACATTATTTTATTACTATTTTCAATAATCATAGTTATAAGCTTTATGTTTATTTATTGAAAGAAAAAATCGAGCCTAGTAGACACCTAATAGAGTTTTACAAACTTGTTGAAAATTAATATGGGAAGATTGTTAACCTTATATAGAGCGATAATGGGTTAGAGTTCGATTTGAGGCCAATACGAAAATTTTATAAAGAGAAGGGTATTGTTTATGAAACTATCTGCACAGATACACTGTAGCAAAATGAGATTATAATGTAAACATATAAATATTTTGGAGGCAGTAAGGCCGCTGCAATTTCAAGTTGCTTTAACTAGTCATTTTTTAAGGCAAATGTGTTTTACTTATAGCTTATATGATAAATAGAACCTCAGCTATTAAATTAAATAAACTATCTCCTTACGAGATTTTGTTGTGTGAGGTATTCTTATGAACATTTTAAAGTATTTGGCTACTTGTATTATGCATAAAATAATCCAAGATTGAAGGATAAATTTAGGCTAGAAATAGGCATATATCTTTGTAAGATACCCATACATGAAAAAATGATAGCTTTATGATCACAAAAAGGGTGATTTCTTTTATTCTTGTGTTGTTCATTATATGAAAATGCATTTCCTTTTATCAAAAGTGATGAACAAGTTGAGCAATGAATTTGGGATGTTAATCACTCTTTTAAGGAAAGTCTTGATATGTTGAAGATGAGTGATAAGAGCCAAAACGAAATCGAGAGCAAAAATTTAGAATGAAAGGGGCAGTGTGAATCAATGTTGCAAATACTATATTGAACTTAGTACCAGATTAGGTTTTGGTATGATATTGTACTGGTATCGTTCAATACCGGGTACTGTTTTGGAAAATTTTTTAAATTTATAAAATAGTTCCTGAATTTTTTAAAAATTTGCAAAATATTCCATTGTCATATTATGAAGGGTATTGTATGCTTTTAACCTGTCTCCAAAAATCTTAATAATAAATCATAATCACAATTAATATGAAATAACAATAATTTTTAGATATTTCACGTATAAATAATAACCACAATTTATATGAAAAAAGGCAATCGTCATCATACAAATATAAAATTAAAAACAATACAAAGTATTTAAAATATTGCAATTTTAATTTTCATTATATAAGAAATAATAATTACATCAAAACATCCAATAAAAAGAATAATAAATATCCTTAACTTTCAAAATATTATAATTTATAACAAGAATTTGTGATAAGGAAACAACCAAGTAGAATTAAAATATGAAACAAAAACATATATTATT
>JAOQML010052503.1:0-10265 GCA_027568935.1 Erythroxylum urbanii
GTATATATAAAAGGAATACCTCATAATATATTATTAACAAGTTATAATGTTAATACATGAATCACAAATATCCATTGGCCTAGGGCACATTACTAACAAGTTGTAGCTACTATATTAAAGAATATTGTCGTTGAACTTAAAAAAGATGAGAAATTAAATAGAGACAATTATGAAATCTAGAACATAAAAATTCAATACTGAAGGAGCACCAGGCCTTTAAACTATTAAATATAACTAGGGACATTCCTGAGAAAGGCAATATAAGCCAACATAAAAAAGACCGTGATGCTTATAAAATATAGAGGAAAAAGAACTCATTAGCTCACATTACATTACTGAGCAATATGAATAATGATATCATGCGTGAATTTTGAAAATACAAAACTGATAAGAATCTATGGTTTGCTTTAGTTACATCTTTTGGGGGGATTTCGGTGAATAAAGTGAGGTCATTCACTACCAAGATTGACATATTGAAAATGGCCAAATTACATAATGTAAAAGCATTTCAGGCATATGATAAACATGATAAGTGAGTTGTGTGACATTGGTTATAAATTATCATATGAGTAGCAAATATAAGTCATGATCCATTCATTACTTCAAAAAAATTAAAAATAAAATAAAATGTATTATAATAGTAAAAGCTATGAAAACATCATTACTATGATTCATTGAGGTGACCAACAAATTCAGGATCCTCTCATAGTTACAAAAGTAGAGTACATCAATTGATTATAACATCCTATAGTGTTTCAATCCTTAGCTAAGTGTTATTTAACCCTCTTGTATTCCATATTAGAATGGTCATTTAAGGGGAATACCTCTTCTTTTTGGTTTTCCTCCTAGTTGATTGTATTTTGGATTTAGAGGAACTATCATGAAACCTTTCTGCTATCTTAATAAGTATGTCATTGTCTGGTTGTAGCAGCAGTTGGTTGCTTAGTGAATCATTATCCAGTAAACCAGGTTCATCTTCCATCGCTTCATCCACTGACTGTGAATCTGTTTCCATCTGACAATTCACCTTCGACAGGGAGGTGTTTTCAACAGTCCTCAAGATATTTGATTCCTCAATAACATCAGAAGGTTGAATAGCATCTGTCCTATTTAAACTATTTTTCATAGGTGTACTACTTGGCTCATTTAGCTTATCACCTCCCTTAGTTTGTTGTACATCCGGATTATCAAGAACTAACCCATTTCTAGGTGACTTTTCATTCTCCTCCATAGAACATCCGACTACCTTAAGTTTGTCCCCTTTCGAAATCTCAGAAGTTGATGTCTCTATAAGTTCATCATAACTCCTTAGTTTGAAAAGGTTTCTAGTAGGTTAACAACTCTTCTTCCCAAATTTGGGTTTCCATGGATAGGAAATTGACTTAACAAATTTTTCTAGTTCACCATCATTACCTAGCTTCATAATAAGAAGCTGATTAAGCAATACAAAGTTTCTTTTAACCTCAATACAAAATTTTGCAAAACATATACATTCCATATTTGCTATTTGGTGTCTATACATATAGGCTTCCTGAGTGAAC
The DNA here is from genome assembly GCA_027568935.1 of Erythroxylum urbanii. NCBI lineage: Eukaryota > Viridiplantae > Streptophyta > Magnoliopsida > Malpighiales > Erythroxylaceae > Erythroxylum > Erythroxylum urbanii. Next base: position 1,542 of record JAOQML010052503.1, read on the forward strand.
TAGCTAGGAAACTTAACCCTTTAATTGACCAGAATTCAAGAGGAACGTTGTGGAAGTTAACCCACAACAGAAAAGCATCGATATTTCTCCTATCAAAATTTGTACTGAGCTTCCATTTTTCGATGAACATGAGTTAGCCACTAATGTGACAGGGACCATGTTTTATGATCTTATTAAGGTTATTCTCGGTTGAGAACTTGAACAGGAAGGAGTTGTCCTCCATCAGCATCACTTTCTCAAGACCACTTTTACCCCATCTAGCCATGGCCTAACCTTGCACAACTGGAAATCCACCAAAGCAGTAGACAAAACCTTGGCTCCAGCCTTTAGAGGAGCAACAGGAGGTATAAAGGTTCCCTCTTTCATAACATTCCGAAAATGTTTGAGCTTTCCCTTTTTACATTAGACTTGGGGTTTATTTTTCCAAGCACCTGCGTTTTGATTGACACCAGTCATAGCTTTCATCTCACTAACTGTTGAAGACGAGTTCTCCCCTATTTTTTTCAACTTTGGTGAACTTACAACAGAAGGGAATTCGACCAAGTTCAGGATAGAGGGAGGATATTTTCCAGGCCTTCAAATGGCCTACTCGATGAAACGAAGTCAATAGCTAAGGACCTAAGAGCACTAATAAAGGTTGGAGCTTAGCAGAGGTGAGGAAGAAGATTTCAAAAAGAGGGATCTGCTAAGGGCAAGAAGGTAAAACTGCTAGAGAGAAAGTATAGAAAAGTTTCATTTAGTGAGAAATTCTAGATTATGATCTTACACATTTAACTTCGGAGTTTTGATAGAACCCGGTACATTAGTGTTGGTATGATCACACCCTTCTTTACTTCAAAGTTGGGAACATATAAAGAAGCATCCAACTCATAATGAGAATATTAAGACAATGGAAGATGATATGTGGCATAATATACTAACAGAAGAACATTTTGAAGCCTCCAAAATATCTTCTAAGGTATATATAATTAGTTCTAAGTTACATAGAGCTATGAACCAAAAGCATAAGCATCATGGTAGGCATAAATAGAAAAGGGGTCAGAAACATATTCGTTATACTAAAAAATCAAATAAGGAAAAATTGAGCTAGCATAGAAAAGGAAAACATCATTTTAGAAAGTAGAACATTAAAATATTCAAGTGATTTAATTATGGCAATGAGGATCACTTTGCTTATGATTATAACAAGCCTAAAAAGGCACAATCTTATTGTGTAGACATTTTTTTCTATAAATGTATCTTGTCTACTTTTTTTTATCGAATCACATCCATTATGGATTATAGACTTTGAAGCAACCAATCATATAGTGAAGGATAAAGATGCCTTTATGGAATTCCAAAAAATCTTATATGGAACACGATGGAATTATGTAGGAGATAACTAAATGGTTGCTTTATAAAGGATTGGAACTTGTAAATTTGACATGCATCGATCCCTAATTCTACATAAAGTGTTGTACACTCCAAAGATTCGACAGAATCTTATCTCTATGTTAATTTTAATTAGTCTTGGTTTTAAAAAAATTTCCACAGTAGTAGTATGAATTTACATCTTGGACACATTTTTTATGATCGTGGATTTATGTTTGATGATTTTGTCATTCTAGATGTTGTTTATTCAAATAATAACATAAGTTGTTCCTTATTTACATAATCTAGTAATTTTAATCATGATGTAATTTTGTGGCTTGCTAGACTATGTCATATTGGTCAAAATTGAATAAGATGATTAGCAAAAGAAGATCTCTTAGGTTATTTACATCAAGTAGAATTAACCATTTGTGAACATTATCTATATGGTAAAATGACAAGAAAGCCATTTGGAAAGGGAACACGAGCTTCGTATTCATTGCAATGGATTCATTTAGACATTTATGGTCTAATGAATGTAAGGGAACAACATAAGGTGATATACTTTATCACTTTCACTTATAACTATACTCAATATGCACATGTCTATTTAATTTCTCACAAATCGAAAACAATAAATGTTTTTATAAAATATGTGATTTTGATAGAAAATTAATTAGACAAAAAATAAAAGCATTAAGAACTGATAAAACTTTTCTGATAAGTTCAAGAAGTTGTGTGATAAAAAACAATAAAAAGACAATTAATCATTCTTCAAACCCCACAACAAAATGGCCTTGTAAGAAGATATAATAGAACATTATTGAAAATAGTTAGGTCCATAATGGCACAACCAAATTTATCAATCACCTATTGGGGTAATGCATTGCTGACAATCACTTATATACTTAATCAAGCGCCTATAAGATCAATTACAAACGCTTTGTATGAATTATATATGAAAAGAAAATTTAGATATAGAATATCTAAGACTATAAAGGTGCACTATCTATATTCATAATCTCTCTCTTAAATATATGAAACTTTGCCCAAAAGGGAAAAAATATTTTTATTAAATACTCTAAACATTCAGAAGGATATGTATTCATAGATGAACAAGATAATGAAGGTATAACTGAATGTTCAAATTAAAATTATCAATTTGGTCTGTAACACTCTTTTCTAACCCACATACCTATATATGACTTGGTACATAATTTTAAAGGGTGAGCAACAACTAATTCATCTTTCTCATCCTCATATATAAACAAATTTCATTTCTTCCTTTTACATTTGTGACTTGGAACTTTATTTTTGTCATACAAAAAAAAAAGACTCTCTTTCCCTTTTTGTCTTTAAATTCTTACTTAATTTTCTTCATTATTTCTATAAAGGTCTTTTAGTAAGGTTCTTTTAAGGAACTACTAGTGAAGGAAGTAATCTTATATGGATTGTAGTTATGGTGGTTGTTTACTTTAAGAGTAAAATGAAGACTATGTTTGGATGAGCAGTCTATTTTACAACTATTGATTTGTTATAAGCATAATACAATAAGGTAATTATCCTATATTTTTATAGCAAAACATGAACCTATTTTAAAGATTGGGGTTTAAAATTTTCATAAATAATTCCAACTCAGGTTTTAATACTTTTAAAAGAAATGGCTAAGTAAGATTTATGGATTTGAAACTTGTTTGAATGATTTGAAATAGAGCATAATCCTCCCTTATATTCCCTATTTATTGTAGTTATTTGAAGTCACTAATTGGATCATTAAAGGGTTCTTTTCTAATTCTCTAAATTAGTGCCATAATATACTCGCTCTAAATATATTTCTTGATAAATAATAGATGTCTAAAAAACAAGTGGTGCTAGCCCTGCTTTTATATAAACAATAAAAAATCCTTACTTTCATCTTGGGTTGGTGTTTTATCAACTATAAAAAATTGCCTCAACTATATATATATATATCCAATTGCTAATATTGGAACCACTGAAAGATGGAAATTCCACCTTATTGAAACATGTGAATGTTACATAATAGTGATATCACAGTTAGTGACAGCAGGTCCCATAAGGTTTCTACCCAACTTCTTACTAGCAATTAAGGATAACATTCCAGCTTGGACTCGGCCCAATATAACCTAAAATTAATGGGTAAAGCTCAAGTTGATTAGTTTTGAGTCAAGCTCAAATATTGGAGATCTAATTAGTTCGACATGAATGGTCCTAACTAATCAGCCCAAATTAGTGGTCTAAAATAATATCATTTTAAACTAAAGTTTGATTAGGTTAAGCTTAGGTCAAAAAAACAAAAATCAAGTTAAACTCAACTTGTTACCATTCATACTAGCTACATTTGGTAATTAAGATCGTGATTATGGCTTGTGAATGAATATGTACTATTAGAACATTTCCCTAACGTCAAACATCTTATATCATTGCTTCATCTATATCTCTTAGAGATTTTGATCACTGATTCTAACATTTCGTCTATTTGGTTGCACAAAGTTTCTCCATTCTCCTAAAATCTTCATCTTAGGTACCATCCATAATTTTTATCATCAATAAAAGTTTGATGGCCAATAACAAAGACTAATTTCAAGTTGGCTCGACCATGGGCAAGGGCATGAAGGGCACTTGCTCAAGACCCTCTCTTGACCTATTCTTATTTTGCCTTATTTTGTTCTTTATGAGGGCCCACTCTTGACATTTATAAAGAACAAAAGGAGGTAAAATAGGGGCCTTTTTTTTTTACTTTGTCCAGGGCCCACTCTTGACTTGTTCTTATTTTGCCTTATTTTGTTCTTTATAAGGGCCTACTCTTAACATTTATAAAGAACAAAAATAGATAGAATAGGGGCCCTTTTTTTACTTTGACAAGGGGCCTATAAAATATTAGAAACGACCTTGGTTTCAAGCAATAATATGTTGCTCAATATCAAATGTTATGTTATTTTAAGGCTTGAATTCAAAAGGCCAAATATGATTCAAAAGAAAAGAGAGAACTGGAAGAAATTAAAGAAGCTTGTTATGGTTCAAAATAATCTACTGAAACAAAATACATACATTCATACATATGTGTATATATATATATATGTAGTGGCTGCTATTTAATAGTAACGAATGATGCCTAATTAGAAGCCATATATCCCAACTATTTATTCAAATACTCAAAACTACATACTTTCATTAAAACAATTCAATTAACACTCCGATTGTAACATTCCAATAGCTTTAAATGCTTGTAATAGTTTTATATCAATTTTTTTGTTAGAAAGTAAATAAAGTTATTGATCAATGCCTAAACCATAGAAATAATCAACCATCTTTTCACAATTACATTATCATTTCTCCTTTTTTATTTGTTAAGTCAATGGCTAAAAATATGGAAGGTCTCCATTTATTTTTGTCTAAGATACATCTTAATAACTAGGGACCATAGTTCGTAGTTGGTAATGCCTTCCAACTTAATACTTATCTGTGTAACGAAAGAATTATTGATCAATGTGTAGAGTTGAATATGTTTTCTTATTAAAATTTTTGTTATTTTTGTCATTAAATCTTCTAAATTTATGTTAATTTCTCTGTTACTATGTAATAGTAAATAAAATAAAATTAGCATAATTAAAGTCTAGGCTATATTGAATTAGAATTAGCAATTAATGACGTATTATTCTACAATATGCGCTATGTTAAAAGACAAAAGATAGAAGAGGGTTACTTTGTCATTTCTTGTATTTAATTTAAGGTTTGTTTGTTTGTTTCTCTTTTTTTCACATTTCTTGTTATGGTTTTTAAAATAAAGGAAACAAAACGCTAAGACAAGTTTGTTTAGCTCTTCTTGTGTTTTTTATTTCCAAAAATTTTTAAAAAACACAACAAAATTAAAAAAAACAAATTTTGGTTTTTAGGCATTGCTACAACTAGTTTTAAAAGGGTTCAAATCCTCTGTACCGCTTAACTTATTCCAACCATATTTTTGCCTCAAAATGACATCGTTTTATGTGTAAATAAACCAAAACAATGTTGTTTTGGGGTAAAAATAGGGTTGAAACAGGTTAAGTAATACAGAGGATCTAATGTCGTTTTAAAAACCAAAAAATGTTATTATCTCCTCTCTCTTTCTCTCTCTCTCTAAATGGATAGATCACAACTTCTAATGGTTAGATTACTAGTATTTCTATTCTTTTTCTTAAATCTCTTTATGGTATTGTCGTTGTTGTCGAAGCTTGCTTTGTCCATCCACTACCCCATTATTTGAAGCATCAAGATAGGGAAGAGCGGGAATGTGTTCTACAACTTTTAACTCAATTTCTATGAAAAAACTAAATGTAAGGCCCCAACATATACCTTAGAAGTATTATAGCATGTTTGAGGTATATTAAGTAATGAACATAATGAATTAAGAGCATCTAAGCATAGTAAGAGACATAATGGTACTTAATGTAAAAGACATAAGTAAATTGGTAATTTGTTTATTTCAACACGGACATACATACTTAGATGTGAAATATAGGTTAGAATGAAATTAATTGATGAGATTATATGTCAATGTGGGAATTAAAGGAAGAAGAAGGACCAATGTGCAATTTTCCTAAAGTCAACACATGTACTAATTGGATTAAAGCATATGTGACTAATAAGAATAAAGCATCTGTGTCCAATAGGAATTAAACATGTGTGTAAGTCTTGAAAGTGCATGAAATGGGCACATGATGAGAGAGAGGTGAAATTTTAAGGTTTGAAATTTCATATTTTTCCTTTCTCATTTTCTCTCCAGTTCATCTTCTTCATCCCATCATTTTGCATGTAAGGAATCAAGCTAATCTTAGGTGGAAATCAAGGTAAAAGTTAGTGGATTTCTCTTTATCTTTATCTTTTCTTGCTTTGCTTATGAAGAATTGAAATTATAAGGTTGGAACTCACATTGAGATATGTAATTGTGGTGTTTTGAGTTAATGAGTCAAGCAAAGCCAAAGAGGAAGGGAAGGAAAGGCATTAGAAAAACTACTTTGCTAATTTTAAGGTTTGAGACTACACTTAGTTTAATTTCTCTTTATGTGTATGTTTGAATGGATAAAAAGATTCATTCGGATATTTGCTGGGATGGTGTGTTGGTGTTATCTTGTATGGAATTTGGTGAATATGGTAAGAGAATATCGTGTAGTGGAATTCTATCCAGTCACATTGTTTGGGTCATAACTCAACCTAAAGACCTCTAAATTAGGTAATTTTAGTTTCGTATGAAACCTAGGGCAAAGGATTAGAAATATATAGAAGAGTCTCTAACTTAATTATGGCTTTATGACATTGGAAATTGAGATCAAAATTGGTGACCTTATGCTACCTCTATTTTGGAGCAGATTGTGATGTTTAGTCTATATCTCATGATTTAGAAATCCAACTGGCTTAATTTTTCATTCTTTGGAAACTAAAGATATAGGGGAACAAACGTCCAGAAGACCTAAAAATCTCATTCGAACGTTTTTTATATGTATATTACGGAAGAAATAGAGGTATGAATGGTAGGTGTTTGTCACGATCATGACATAACATCAAGATCTTCTGTCACAAGTGTGACATAGGTATTACGATTGTGACCCAGTAGAAAACTCTTCTATCATGACCATGACACTCCAGACACCATCGTGACCTTAGAGAAGGTCTTCTGTCATGACCGTGACCTTGTTTTCATTTTCGATTTTTTTCACCGCATCTTATCCGAATCTTTTTGAATATGTATGAAACTTTTCAAACACCTAGAAATAAATGAAATAAGACTTACCATATGTGAATTAGTTAAATGAAAATTGGAATTTAAGATTGAGCATAATGCACATACTAAAGAAAATTTACATGTACATAGATAATTTGTATGCATATGTATTGCTCATATATGTATAGTATGATTATACAAGTGTGAATTTGATACCCTTTTAATGGTGATAAGTTATGACTCACATGTATGAACCTAAATACAAATTTTATAACTTGAAATGTATATCATATGATTTGTCAATGTATGAATTGTAAAATTAGCAAATGGTCAAAGAAAATGTTACAGTACCTGCTTTCTTGTCTTGGTGGTGGATAGATAGGCATGCCTATAGGGTTACAATACAGCTGCTACAGTTTGACACTAATGGTGTCTTCATTTCGAGACTATTGTGTCTCCACAGTTTGATGCCTTCGGGTATCCACAGTTCAATACTTTCGAGTATCCACAGTTTTGTTATCTTCGGATATTCACAACTCTCATTATCCACACCCAGGGGAATGTGTAGGCCTAACACAGAAAGTAAAGTAAATAGTTATAAATAAGAAACACAACATGACAACATAAATAATTGGTATGGATGAGTATTGCATTTGTATTGATAATTTGTATCAATGAGCGTTGAATATCAATGTTTTGCTTATAAATTTCCAGTATATGAATAACATATTGAAGCATGTTTGCATTATGTACCTTGATTAATTGTGTCATCACTATTTATACTAGTTGTTATATTTATGAATGTCTTTGCTTGGCGGATGACTACTGTGAGTGGTCATTCTAACTAATTATTTTCTCACTAAGCTTTCAAGCTTAGCACTGGTGTTAATCCGTATAGGTCCAAATATTAGGAGTGAGATACAAGAGACATTTGCAGAGACCAAAGCCAACTGCTAGGAGTAAAAATGCTCTTGGAACGTGTTTTTTTTTGTTAAAGAAGATTGTACATGTAACGAAGGAAATTGTAATGTTTTCTATTGGATTATCCTGTAAATGTAAAGATGTAATACTACTTTTCAGTGATAATGTTAAGTGATATGAAACTTTGTAATATGTATACGTATAACATTAAATAGAAAAATGTGATGATAATTATTATGAATGAATATAAATGCATACCATGACTGTTTGTATAAGAATTTGGTTATCATTTATGTGGATAGTTGTAGGTTTCGTACAGAGGGTGTTACGTAATTATTCTTCTTTTCAACTAATTGCAAGCTAGAGACATTGTCCTAATATAGCACAATGACACTCTGACCAATTTATCAGTTCATATAATTAGTTTCTTGTATGAAACATTGCAAGTATTTTTTTTATTTGTCTATGTCTTAAGGAGAAAACAACTTAATGAACTTGAGGTGATCCGAGAAATCTATATAAAGGGTTACTTCATATTATTTTAACTAATGAAACTATATTGATAGTTTGATAAGAAATTCTCCTCAATTTTCTGTCTTTCTCATTCACCATAACAACCTATACATACAAGTACGTAATCAGGCAAAAAGGAAAGCGTGTCCTTGCGGATACAAGCCAAGAATCACGTCCACGATATTCTCCACAATACTCTCCTACTTTGTCTCTTATAATAA
>JAOQML010052512.1:0-10265 GCA_027568935.1 Erythroxylum urbanii
GTTATACCCAGAATGTCAATAAATGCATGTACAATCATTTTCATGTATAAAAATAACTACATCCACGTGTATGTGTATGTCATATTATGCATGAACATGAAATGCATTTTCTAATCTCTCAATAATCTCTCCTATTTACTATTATAACCTTAACATGAGTAATGGGATGTTACAATATGCTTATTCCTAGAGTGATGCATAGGATGTTTAGATAAATTAATTGCACTTGTATTGTTATATAATATGGGAATATGACTAAAGTTTAGAGAAAAATCTTAGAGTTGAGGTTTCATCCATAAAATCTACGCATAATAGGTAGTGTTTACTATATATTATGCTTTAATTGTTAACTGTAATGTGCAATTTTGTTACTTGCAAGACTAAGAAACTAAACATCCCCTAAGGAATTGACAATAGCTACTTGTGTTTTTCCTATCAACTTTATCACTTCTATAATCTACATCACAATATCAAACCATGTCATACGAATCTATTTTTAGATATCATAGTCCAAAGTCCATGGTTTCAAGAAGATAACGAAAGATCCTCTTGACTGCTTAAAGGTGACACTCTTTAGGATTTGACTAAAAGCATGCATAAAGATACAAACTAAGCATAATATCTAGTCTTGAACTTGTAAGATATATAAGTGAACCAATCATTCCTCTATATTTTATCTCATCAATAGCCTTGCCTGCATCATCTTTATTAAGCTTAGTTCCAGTATACATTGAAGTTCCCATTAGTTTGACATTTTCAAATTGATATAGTGAAAATCTCCTTTTTTGTTTGTTTAATTTGTAACCCAAGGAAGGAGGATAGGTCCCCTATCATACTAATCTCAAACTCCCCCTGTATTAAAGCTAAGAATTCTTCACAAAAACATGGGTTAGTAGCTCCAAATGTTATGTCATCAATATATACTTGAACTATGAGAAAATCATTATCTCTTTTCTTAATAAATAAGTTTTATCTACCTTTCCTCTTTCAAAGTTTTTCTTAAGCAAGAAATTACTTTAACTTGTCATACTATGCTTGAGGATCCTGTTTTAAACCATATAAGCCTTTTATTAATTTCATCACATAATCTGGATGGTCTGCATTCTCAAAACATCGAGGCTGCTTAATAAACACTTTTTGATTAGTTTATCCATTTAAGAAAGCACTTTTGACATCCATTTGGAATAATTTAAATTTTTTATAATATGCAAAAGCATGTAAAATTCTGATAGACTCTAGTCTAGGAATAGGTGCAAAAGTCTCATCAAAATCAATACCTTCTTGTTGTTTATAGCCTTGAGCTACAAGTCTAGCTTTATTTTTTCCCAACTTATCATTTTTCGTCAAGTTTGTTTCTAAATACCTAATAAGGTCCAATGATTAACTTATCATATGGATAGGGTACCAGATTCCAAACTTAGTTTTTGTCAAGCTAGTTTAGTTCATCTTTCATAGTTACAGTCCAGCTTTCATCAGTAATTGCAACAGTTTTTGGTTCTAGTTGTGAAATAAAAGCAACATAATTTCTTTTAAAGGTGACTTTGGTTCTTAAACCTTTTGAAGGGTTTCCTAGAATATACTGAAGTGTATCAAGACCTCTTTATTCTCTTAGTGTACTTTTGCTGTGAGTATTTGATGTCCTTTGCTTCATAAGTGCCTGTTAAGGTGTACTCGCATAAGAAGCCTCCTCTGTCCTGATCTCAGAAGGACCTTTTTGATCCTGCAAATCTGAAGGCGCTAGTGGTGCAATTTAAGTTTAGGGCTTATCTTGAGGAACTAAAGGATGCTCTTCATCGTTTGAATTAACAGCTATTGTTAAGGGTAGTGCTTCATCAAATACAACATGTATTAATTCTTCTTCCTCTTGGTTCCTTTGTTGTAAACTATAAATCCTTTGTTAACATTGCCATATCCCAAAAAAATGGCTTCATTAAATCTTGCATCAAATTTTCTAAAGTTTTCCTTATCATTATTCAACACAAAACACTTGCATCTAAAAGCCTGAAAGTAGGAAACATTTGAATTTCTTCCTTTTCACAACTCATGAGGAGTCTTTTTAAGAATAGATCTTATAAGGCACCTATTTAGAATGTAACAAGTAGTAGACACAACTTTTGCCCAGTATCTATAAGGTAGACCACTTTTACATAGCATAGTCTTGGCCATATCAACAAGGGTCTTATTCTTTCTTTCAACAACCCCATTCTACTGAGGAGTCCTTGGATATGATATATTATGATTTATACCATTATCATTATAGAAATCCTTAAATTTTCTGTTATCAAATTCTCCTCTATGAGCACTTCGAATTAAAGTAATGCAGTATCCTTTTTCAATCTGAATTTTCCTACAAAAATTCTCAAAGACTTCAAAAGATCATCCTTATTTGCTAAGAAATAAACATACATGAATTTGGAGTAATCATCTACTATAACAAAACCATAATGTTTACCTCTAAAACTCTAAGTTCTAGTAGGACCAAACAAATTCATATATATAAGCTCAAGTGGTTGGTTAGTAGATACAACATTTTTGGGTGGAAAGCTACTCTTAACTTGTTTTCCTTTTACTTAGGTTTCACAAACCTGATTATTCTCAAAAATTAAATTAGTTAATCCTCTTACTATTTCATTATTAGATAATTTTGAAAAAATTCTCATGCTAAAATGTCCGAATCTTCTGTACCAAATTAATGAGTCCTTTTCTAGAGAAACAAAGCACTTAACCTTTAGAGAAGATATGTCTTCTAGTTGAGCATAATATATGTTCTGATTTTTAAGACCAAAAAATAAAATATTATCATTATAATTGTCAATTATTTCACAATGAGATGCATAGAAAGCGACTCCGAATCCTTTATCACATAACTGACTTACACTCAACAAGTTATGTTTCAAACCATCAACATACAAAACATTTTAAAAAGAAGTAGAGTCAGAGGCATCAATTTTACCAATTATAGTGACCTTGTTCTTTCAGTAAAGAAAACGTTACCTCCATCTTTGCTTTGAATATAGTTGAACTGTGATATTTCACTTGTCATATGTCTTGAACAACCACTGTCAACTATCCATTGGTTTTCGCTTGTTATTATTCTAAAGTATATCTGCAGAATGTATTATCTCAACTTAGGTACCTAAACTTTCCTAGGTCCTTCCAAGTTAGTAATATGACCTTTTAATCTCCAAACATATATTCAGATAATTTCCTCATTCTACGTATGTTACAAAAGTGACTAATATGTCTATATTTACAAAGTAGAAGCACAAAATAGATGAATGAGAGTTACTGTCATTTTTTCTATGCATCATATCACTACTATTTCGATTACAGTTATTGTTGGTTTTATGAAAGAAGTTCTTCTACTGCTTGATATTATTATTTTCATCATATCCTATTCCTGCCTTATCAAAGACACCTTTACCATTGCTAAGTGATGCATCAAGATTATTCTTCTAGTCAACAAAATTAGCTGAGTCCTTTTGTAGATATATGATTCTTCCAACAAATTTTTCTTTTTCATATTCTAGGTGATCATATGCAAATTCTAGTTTAACAAGCTTTTCTTCTAATTGTTTTGATTTTTTAGAACCTTTATAACCATTCTCAAGCAATGAATTTTCTAACTGAGTTACTTTTTCTTCCAAAATTTTCTTTTCAGATAGTCATTTTCAATCTTATTAGGAGACATATTCTTTGACAACATGCTCTTATTCTCTGATTCTAATGATCTATTTTTATTTTTCAAAGATGTTTCATTATTTTTAGACTTCTCAACCTCTTTAACTTACTACACAGTTAATTTGTTATACTGAACATACAGTTCATGATATTCATCTCTTAGTTCATCAATTTCAAGATTAGAGTTAGAACTATACACCTCACCCTCTTCTGATCTGGCCATAAGACAAACATTGCTTGCTTCTTTAGGCTCTTCTTCATTAAAATTCTCAAAATCTTCATCAGACCAAGTTGTAGTCATAGCTTGATTTTTAGCTTTTTTGTTTTTTGTTTTGTTCTTTTAAAAAAGAAGGGGCCATTCTGGTCTAGTGTATCTAGCCTTCTTGCAGTGATAACATATAATTTTAGTATTCTGTGTACTACTACCAACTTTTGACATAGACCTATTGTTTCCATTTTTCTTATTTCCTTTTCTTTTCTTTATCGGTGTATTTTTATAAAAATGTGCATACTTTTTGACCATAAGATTGAATTCATCGTCCCCATCTATCTACAACTCAGTGTCACTTTCATCACTATTAGATGGAGTTGATTCATCAACAGCTTTCAGAGCCATTCCTCTTTATGGGAGGATCTTTCATCTCATACGAGCTCTATCTCATAGATTATCAAGTTTCCTCTTAGTCAATTAAGTGAAATAGTGTCTAGATCCTTTACAATTTCTAAACCTATCACTTTAGGTCTACATTCCTTTAGCAATGACCTTCTTGAAAGTAAATTCTAGATTTACCCTTCATTATTAGCATTTCTTATTTTTCCCCTTTATACAACTTAAAATTTTCAAAAATGTCATCTTCTTCACCCTCTTCTCTTCCCTTATTTCCTCTTCTTTTCTCATTTTTCAGCCACATTTTCTCCATTTTATTCCCTTTCCATGATTTCAATTATTTTCCCAAACAACCACAACATGCAATCCAACTATAAACTAGTGTAGGATGATCAAAATTACTAAAAAGTCATAACATAGCAGCTGGAAATTTACTTAAGTGTTAGGGAATTTTTGGGTTATTAACCTCCACAATTTCCTCCCAATTTATTGCAAAACAAACATAAAGAGGGAACCTATAAGATAAGTGTCATATGCAAATGAAAGATCGTACATTAAGACATATACCAGCTAGAAAATTTGAGAGAAAATGAAGATGATGAACCTGTCTCGTCGGTGCTCTTCTATATTTTTTTTTCAAATGTTTGCTTTTAAGTGTTTAATAGTTTATAGGCTGGGCTATTGTTTGTTTTACTTTATGGGCTTTACGGTTCTTTTAGGCCAATTTGCAAAGACTATATCGTGGGTTGTCATTAATTCTCTCGCTGTCTTCTCATAAGAAACCACGAGAGTTAGATTCTTGATGATGTCCAAGAGCATTAAAAGGCCATATTTCAATGAGATAGTGGTGAGGCAATTTTCCTACTTGATGAAGATTTCCTATCATTGGCAAATTCAAAGGGGCAGTGGTAGATTGAGTTTCTCACCTTTTCCAAGCTTTTTCCAAAAGATAAAGCATGAAACTAACAAAAGGCAGAAAAGCAAAGGATTAGAAAATTTTGGTGTTTCTAGTTCCTGCCACATTTACTTTATCATTACTAAGGAAGTGGAAGCAATCCCAAAGTTCAGCTATCATTCGCGCTCCAAAAAGGTTAGTTTAACTCACCTTTCTTTTGCTGACGATCTTCTGCTTTTTTATGGAGCAAAGTTGGATTCCATCATAACCTTTATCAGAGCACTGAAGCAATTCACCAATATATTGGATTTAGAGATCAACTTCCACAAAAACCATTTCATTCTATACCGAGGAGCTCTCCACTTGGAAGAGTCTACAACTGTGGTCACTAGTATGGTTGTACGGTTCCTCCCCCTTGTTGAAAAAATTTAGATAATGTTACATTATTGGGTTAACAAATTCCTCTCATATGCTAGAAAACTTCAACTCTTAAAGACAATTCTAAACTCTCTCCACATATATTAGAGCTCCCATGTTTATTTATCCAGGAATGTAATTAAAATGGTGGAGCGATTATTCAGAAATTTCCTATGGAACCACTCAAATGGCACTAGAGGGATTGCTAAGGTTAAATGGGTTGATTTATATGTTCCAAAGGCAAAAGGTGGCTTAAATATCACCCCATTAAAGCTCACAAACCAAGCCTTTATCCTTAAGCGGTTATGGTAGATCCTAGAGGACAAACAATCAGTATGGATTTGTTGGCTTCATTTATACTTCCCTAAAGGAAGCAGCATTTGGGAAATCAGAGTGCGTCATTCTCAGTCCTACTTTTTGAAACAGCTGGTCCTCCTCAAGAACTAGGTTCAAAATGTTGTCTGCAAAGTTGGGAATATGGATAGAACCTCCTTTTGGTTTGACAATTGGACAGGACGTGGTTCCATTTTTCAACTCCAAAATTATAATCTAAGCCTTCTACTAGTTCCTACCACCACTAAACTGAGCTTCTTCATCAGGGGGATTCTTAGGATTTCCCATATTATCTCCAACACTTAGAGCCCCATTATTTCCCTTCAAATCGCTCTGATTTATTCTTTTAGAAGAATCAACCTATAAACCAGTTGAAAAGCAAATTCATAGTCGAGCTTCTTTGGGTGAGGATGCATCGAATAGCCTGGAGCAGCATTGTCTGGCATAGAAACCTCCCTCTAAAGGTCTCCTTCCTCTTCCGGCTGACCATGAAGAATAAGCTTAGTTCTGCGGATCGGCTTTCCTATGTCGATATTAATAGATCCTATCCACTATGTTTGACACATACTGAATCAAGAGACCACCTTTTCATTTTGTGCCCCACTGCTACTTTGGTTTAGGAGTAGGTTAAGTCATATTATGGATGGAATATTTCTGATATTTCACTAACTAGTATCATCCATTGGTTGACAGCTCATTCATCTATACCAAAAGCTGAAGAGGAACCATTACCATTGTCATAGGTATGACAATTCAGGCCATATGAAAGGAAAGAAACACAAAGGTTAACGACCATTAACAAAACAGGGGAAATGCTAACTGATGAAGTTATACGAGGAGTCAGGGAATTGGTATTACTGCAGCACCATTCTCTACCTAGTTAACAAAAAATCATCCGAATGCGCATCAATGTTCTTTTATTTTTGTATTTGATTTGGTAGTTATGTTCTGTTCTGTTGTGTATTAAGAGTACTCCTTTGGAAATCATTGTTTCTGTAACTTTATTTTTCTTTCATTAATTCAAATTTTCTATTTAAAAAAAACATATCCATAAAATGTTCATTTTACTTTTTCAATTTTGTTTCTATCATATTCCTAACAGATGAAGATTTTCTAATTTAAGGGAACGATTATGTAGCCCGTGGTTTATCGACATCTATAAACCACAAACCATATAATAATATAAATTCAGTTATAACTTTTATTATTTACGCAACAACAAACCGTGTTCCTTAATTTAATTTTGTAATAAGGCTTTTGCATTTTATTGAATTAATTTAATTTAGTAACGAGGCTTTTGCATTTTATTGAAAATGAGAATTCAAAAGGCTTAGGATTGGATTTTTTGAGAACATGACATGCCACGGCATGAATTATTATTACAAGTAGCATAACGAGGCGAACAATTGAATCATCCTCCAAATGATCTAAGGAGAGAATAGTGATGGGATGAGGTGAAGATGGGTTTTCTTAGAAACAGTGATCCCAAATGACTCAGTCATCTCAAATTCCTCTGGAAGATTAGCATAAGGCAATTTCCAATTAAACTAGTACAAGAGATTCACAAGAATAGCTTCTGCTGAAACCACAGCAAAGGACACCCCAAGATAGGCCCTTCTTCCACCACCAAATGAGAGGAATTTGTAGTCCTAACCTTTGAAATCAGCTGAGTCGTTAACAAATCTTTCTGGTATGAACTTTTCTAGGTTGTCCCATATTTTATGATCTAATTGAATTGCGAATGCATTGACAAGAACTGTTGTTCTTTGAGGAATAGTGTAGCCTCCTAACTCAACTTCTGCTGAAGTTTCTCTAGGAAATAGTAGAGGAAGAACTGGATGCAATCTTAAGGTCTCTTTGATAACCCATTTCAAGTAGGTAATTTTATCAATATCCTCTGCTTGCACATTTGATTTGCTTCCTACGACTCTTATAGCCTCCTGCTGTGCTTTCCTCATTGCATTTTGATCTCTTACTAGTTCTGCCATTGCCCACTCTAGTATGGATGCAGTTGTATCAGTTCCTCAAGCAAACATGTCCTGTAAAGTTTTGGATATTGGCACAATAAATGCGTTTAAAGGCCAAGGTCATAGATAGTTAAATGTCTAATCATAGCTCAGAGAGATAAAATAGTTACTAGTAGAATTGCCTTGATATTGTCTCACGTAAGTGTTGAAATTTTTAGGATGCAACTTTGCAACTTAAATCATTCATTTATTCTATCTAATAATGCTTTTATATGGACTTACAAATAAACTGAAAATCAAAGCAAATTTTCAACAAAATCAAATATTTTGACCATAATAAAATAGAATAAAATCAGGAAACTATCATATAGAATATGCAAGATTAAAAACAAACTAAGACCTATTCTAAAGGAATTTTAACAATTCTAAAATTTGAATTAATTTTCAACATTCCCTCTTAATTCAAATTTTCTGGAGCAGTTCTCTCCATTTTCAAAATATTCTGTGAAGCACTTCTCATCACTAATTGATGCACTTCTCATCATCTTGTTGATGCCCTTCTCACCAACTTACAATCATTGGAGCACGTCTCTCCAAATACATCTCGATGCACTTTTCACCAACTTTCAAAAAAGAGTTTCTTAATCAATCAACTCCATCATATTTTCTTGTTCCTTTTTAGATTTGCAATCTTTCTCTTCATGACCAAACTTCTCATAATGGCCATATTGAGGAATATTTCCTTTTTTTTTATGACGAAACCTTCGCTTGATAGGCTCCCTCTACCATCTTTTCACTTTCTTAGTCTCTTATTGCCCTTCTTTGCTCTTGAGCTTGTAAAGCATTAATCAATCACTCATAGGTTCCTCAAGATCTTTGAGAGCTCTGATATCATGTTGGATTTTTTGGGATGCAACTTTGCAACTTAACTCATTCTTTTATTCTATCTGATCACACTTTTATACAGGCTTACAAATAAACTGAAAATCAAAGTAAATTTTCATCAAAATCAAATATTTTGACCATAATAAAATAGAATAAAATCAGGAAATTATTGTAAAAGAATTTTAACAATTCTAAAATTGGAATTAATTTTCAACAGGAAGCTCAATACTGAGATTGCCATTCTTTTGAAGTTCAAGGATAATATGGACAACGTCTTTGAAATCCAATTGTTCATCATAATGCTCCACACTATGATCTTCAATCACTTGTTCAAGATAAGTATCTATCTCTCTAAACGTTGTTCTCAGCTTTGCAATTATACCTGTCAGGTTATCCATAAATGCCATGGTAGGAAAGCTATCAGCAAAGCTAAAGGTTCCAAATTGTAACGTCATCCGCCTCAGTAACCGTCCAAACTCACTATTATCTTTACACGCTGTAGCCTTTCGACCCATTACACATAGAGAAATTATGCCATTGGTAACACCAAGCAACATCTCGCCGATGTTTACAGAGGCTCCACTATAACATGCATAGCGAATGTTACCTATCAAAACAGCGATTTCTTTGTCCCGTATGGATTGATAGAATCGCACCCTTTTCGCACTCAGAAGTTCTATAACGCAAAGTTTCTTAACTTGCCTCCAGTACTCACCATAGGAAGAGAAAGCAACGTCACTGCAGCCATAGAGAAAGAGCTCTGAAGCTGTCGTTCTGGGCGGATTCGAAAAGACTATATCGTGGGTTGTCATTGCTTCTCTTGCTGTCTTCTCAGAAGAAACCACGAGAGTTGGATTCTTGCCGATGTCCAAGAGCATTAGAGGGCCATATTTCAATGAGAGAACGGAGAGAGCGGTGAGGCAGTTTTCCTAGCTGGTGAAGATTTCCAAGCACTGGCAACTTCGGAGGGGAGGGTGGTAGATTGAATTTCTCACCTTTGCCAAGCTTTTTCCAAAAGATAAAGCATGAAACTATCAAAAGGCAGAAAAGCAAAGGATTAGAAAATTTTGTTACTTCTAGTTCCTGCCACATTAGCTGCATTTTTTGTAGCATAGACATTTTGATTTGTTACTCGGTTTGTGCATAAAGGGACTATCGGCCCAGTTTATTTACAATGATAATGGATCGCAGGGTTCACGTCAAGCTGAAGATAAGCACAAGGCCAATTGCCGACGATCAGCAGAATAATAAATTCAGGTAAAACCATAAAAATCCAGCGATCTTCCTTTTTTTTTGTTTTCTGATTACATTAGGTATCTCGATTTAGTCGGACTAATCCTAAGCTTCTAAGACCCCATTCTAAGAATCCTAAAGGATGTAAATCTGGAACCTCAAGATCCCTCAGGTTCTTACGTAGCCTGTACACTTCTGCGCACAAGGAGCTGTCACATACTTGATTGGTCAACTGCTGATTGATCGC
>JAOQML010052520.1:0-10265 GCA_027568935.1 Erythroxylum urbanii
CATTACACAAGCTCTTAACATTGCCTCCAATGTCCTTATCGTCCTCTCTGACTGTCCATCAGTCTGGGGATGAAAGGCTGTATTAAAATGCAGTTTGGTTCCCAAAGCTTCTTACAGACTTTCCCAAAATCTCGAGGTAAATCTGGGATCTCTATCAGAGACTATAGAACTTGGAATCCAATAAAGTCTGATTATTTCATCTATGTATTTCTTGGCCAAGACATTCAAGGAATCTGTCTGTCTAATAGGCAAGAAGTGCGCTGACTTGGTTAGTCTATCCACGATCACCCATATTGCATCATGCTTTCCGCTGGTCCTCGGTAATCCCATTAAGAAATCTATAGTAATCTTTTCCCATTTCCATTCAGGAATAGATAAGGGTTTAAGCTTACCGGCAGGTGCTTGATGTTCATCTTTGACTTGTTGACATACCAAGCATTTCCCAGCATACTCAGCAATATCTTTCTTCATTCCTTGCCACCAGAAATGTTCTTTTAAATCTCTGTACATTCTTGTGCTTCCTGGATGTATTGCATATGGAACATTGTGCACCTCATCCAAAATTTCATCCTTTAACTCTTGCATATCCGGAATGCATAATCTGTTACCTACCACCATCAATTAGTCTTCTCTCACTTCTATTTTCGAAGACTTATCATTTTTAATTTCTTCCCTTAGACTGCTTAAATATTCGTCTTGTTCCTGCAACTCTTTTATCTTTTCCTTCAATACTAGCCTTACTCTAAAATTAGCTAATAAACCACCGCATTTACCTTGGCTCAACTTCACCTTAAGCTTGGCCAACTCCTTCAACATAGGTAGATATATAGTCTTCACATGAGCCATAGTAGATTTCTTACTCAGTGCATCTGCCACTACATTTGCTTTCCTTGAGTGGTAATCTATCATGAAGTCATAGTCTTTTAGTAATTCTAACTACCTTCTTTACCTCAAATTCAGCTCTTTTTGACTCATCAAATACTTAAGGCTCTTATGATCTATAAAGACCTTGGTGGTGACTCTATATAAATAATGTTTCCATATTTTCAATGCAAAGACTATAGCAGCCAATTCTAAGTCATGTGTGGGATAGTTAATTTCATATGGTTTTAATTGTCTGGAAGCATATGCAATCACCTTATCTCCTTGCATCAACATGCACCCTAGTTCTTTCCTCGAAGCATCACTATTATAGCACCCCTCATCGTAGGATACGCACCGAGACACCCGTGGGTCATTCCGGTACACATCCTATGGTAAGGGAGCGCTACGTGCGATTAATATGTTAAAAGATACAATTGTAATCCATTTAATAAATTTTGAAAGGAACCCAAATGTATACAAACCCAAATTTTCAGCTCAAAATAATTTACCAAAAATATCTAAATATCCAAAATGTACAAAACTTGCCAAATCATAATTAATACACTCCAATTTAATCCAAACTTTTCACTTATAAATCAAATTTACCTGGAAATGCCAATGAATGCATGTACAATATTAATGTGCAAAATGAATGTGTATGGCACAATTAACTTATGCATGATGTTTTTTTTATTCCACATAAATTTCTCATAATTTACTATTCTAGCCTTAACATGGGTATCGGGATGTTACAAGTCTTTACCATCCCCCATAGACAATAGCAACTTCTTGCCCTTAGTTTCAAAATCGCTAGCGCCTTCATCCCCTTCCACCCCTATAGATTCTTTATTCAACCCTAAAATCCCTGTGACTTCCAAGAGATCCTAGGTTTATGTTGCTGGTGATTCTTCCCCTTAACTAAAGCTTAACTATAGTCCTCCTTCTGAATCTTCTGAGGTTAGAATTGTCTCCCCCTAGATGTTCTTCGAGCAGGAGCTAGTAGGTGGAATACTACTTTACTTGGCTTTTCCTTTGATAAGAGAATTACTTTCCTTGTCATGAAGCAATGGGCCATGAACAATTGGATATATATAGGGTACAAGATATTCTTATCAATTTAGAAGATTTTTTCTATTTAAATTTGCTAGCGAAGAAGATGCAAAGAAAGCTCTCAAAGAAGGTCAATGGCATATGTATAACAACCTATATTTTTGCAAACTTGGAGACTTGGTTTGAGAATGGAGGACATCAAGAAAGAGTATATTCCATAATGGATGAAAGGACCCATCTTGGAGTTTCCGTTCTAGAAATCGAGTGGAGCCCTCCTGGCGACCCCACAATAGCCCTCCAATCAATATCTAACTCAATCGAAGTGCTCACGTAAAGCCAAGCCATACTATTATTAAAAACCTTTTATACCTTAACTTTTACAAGCACGGAAAATAGTGGAAACTTTTTTATTCAAAACATTTTATTAAAAATTTTGGCAGCATAATGACTGCTTTTCTAAGATTTTCAAAATTCAAGAACCTGCATAACACATTTTAAAAACTTCTATATTTATACCAATTTCTCAGCTACAAATTATGGGCTTCAAGTCCACTCACAAGCAACCCCAAACAAATAATTCTCAACAATCACTATAATAAACTTTAAAAAGCCAAAACACATTTAAGCATTTCATTTAAAAGCCTTTATAAACATCCATTCTTGACACAAATGTACATATCAAAATGACACAAGCACAGTAGCAATGGACGATACAACTATTCTTGTAACGAAATCTCAATTACTGTAGAATCTGTACGTGTACTGTGGTGAGTTGTTTAAAAACATAAAAATAAGGGTGAGCTAAATGACCTCAGTGAGTGTAATCAATTTACTAAAAGTTAAATTTTTATAACAACATAACTAAATATTCCGTACAATCATAAAGCTTATAGTAAATCATTTTCCATAACAATTTATTCGTGCATCATCAAATCTGGACATAACATAACATTTCGTAAAACACAATTTCAATTTTTCTGAAATACTATTTCGAAATGCTTTTCAAAATTAAACTCATAATATAAAAGTTTCTATTTTCCATTTTCCTTAATAAACAATAGTGGGAATAAGTTTTCTAAAAACTTTAATAATGAAAAATAAGCAAACCATTAGAATTGACACCATATGGTGCCTCTCAAATTACTTTTTAACATAAATAGTGGGAGAATTACTATTTTCATGACTTTCCTTACTCAGCATAGCCCACCACTAGTTCTTTACCATACGGTACACTAGGCCTAAAGTCACATAGCTGGTTTTGCATGCTTATCCATAACAGGTTAACCACTATATACCAATAGTTATGGAGCTGGTTCTACATCACTTACCCATAACAAGTTACAAAGTTGGTTCTACATCGCTTACTAGTGACTGAATAACCACTATTTACAGAGCTGGTTCTACATCACTTACTCGTAGTAGGTTAACCACTATAAATATACCAGTATAATGACATGTATAAACCTAGCGGTGTACCATAGGCAAAAGTAACTCTTACATTTACAACTCATTTTATTTTCTAAATCAAATATGGGAGGATTCATAATTGAATTATTTCAATGTAACTCCCAATTATATAAATTTTAACTTTCAAATTAAAAGCCATATATTTCTAAAGCTTACACTTATGTTAGCGATATTCACTTACAAAATATCATTTGTATAAAACTCAGTATAAATATTCATTTCATGATCAAATGAAAACCATTGACATAAACTCAATTTAAAGAACACTCACATGTCATCAAATATTTTACAAAGAATTAAGTCATATAAAACAGTTAAAATACATCATAGTTTTGCACACTTACTGTCAAGCACACTCACGCGTTTAGTGACTCTCCTTTACCTACACAAAACTCATTTCGCTTAGGCATTTATCTACAAATTAGGAAATAAGGCATTAAAAATATATATTCGGTTTAACTGAATTCGAGATTTGTATCTAATCGTGTAACACGCATGCTAATCATATTTTTTCTTACTTCCGTAAGCTAACCTATTGGTCACCGTTTCCAAATCTAACTTTAAAAGTCACTTAAATACCATATTTTATCCATTCTAATTTATTTCAAATATAATAGTTTTGATAAATCGTTGATTCTTCTGTTATTGAAATATATTTTTATCCTCTAAGAAAAAGTTTAATAAGAATAGTATAATAATAAATAAATAAGAAATAATAGTAGAAATTTTCTTATCCCATCCCTATTGAAAAGATATTATCTCATAATTGTCTATGAATGTTTATGTCTCTAGCATGGCCCCTTAATTAAATGTGGAGAGAAGTGAGATAAATGGCTAATACTACTGGAAGAATTCTTGAATATTTTTATGTTCTCTTATAGATCAACAGAGTTGTTAGTTGTTGAAGTCTCGTTCATATTATTTTAGTATGAATCTTAGCATGGAGAGTTAGAGTTGAAAAAAGGATTCCTCACTTCTTTCTCTAATTCAAAATCATGCATGAGACTTTCATCTCGCACGACTCTGAAGTGATAAAAGAAAGAAGAACTCGTCTTCTTTCTTTTTTGATTACCTTCCTCGCATTTGTATAAGACCGAATCCATTTATTTTATCCATTCTAACTTACCAATTCTTTCAAAACACAATCTCACCTAATTTAATTCACCATATTACAATCATGCATGATGAGTCACGGTTATAAACCATGTCCAGAATCCATACCTCCATGTTTTCCTTAATTTTCACATAGCAAATGTTCAAATTAGGTTTTTAGGTCTTCTAGACATTTGTTCCCCTATGTCTTCATTTTCTATATCGTCAAAAAGCATGCCATTTAAACCTCTAAATCATGAAAAATAAACCAAATATCACAAGTTATTTCAACACAAGTGTAGTATTAGCTTACCATTTTCAATCTCAAATTTCAATATCATTCATCCTGAATTAGGTTTAGGTTTCTTACAATATTTTTAATACTATGTCTGATGTTTCATCTCCAATTAGAATCACCCAAATTGATGGTTTGTAGGCCGAGTTATGGCCAAAACATTGGGACTGCTTCAAGTTAAACTAAGATAGAATTCCACTACATATTCCTCTCTTATCATATTTAACTAATTCCATTCAAAGAAACATCAAAGTAATACCAAGAAAACATTGATCTTAAACACATCCATCTCAATCAAGAAAACTATAAAAATTATAAATTTAAGCTATGAAACTTACCATTTTTCGTCCAATCTTTTGAGTATTTGATGACTACTTCAAGATTTCTCCAAATCACCATCGAATTCCATAAAAAATGACTACACTCTTCTTCCTCTCTCCTTGGTTGACGTTTATCCTTGTCTTCTCATCTTTTTCCTTTTATTTTTTTGTCTCTCACGTCACTCTCTCATCACTCTCATGTTTATGTTGAAAGAATGAAGCAAATGTTGCTTTTGTACTCATTTAATGGATTACACATGTCACCTTCTTATTTATCATCCTTAATGAATCATCAAACACATGTCATCATCTCATTGGTCATCTCTAATGACTCATCAATCCACTAATATAATATAAAAAGACCAAATTGCCCTTAATTAGTACAAAAAGACAAAATTACCCTCTATTGCATTTAATTGATCAACTAACCAAATTAAATCCCAAAAACATTCCACAACTATCTTATTTTGAAATTGACCATACCCTAATTAGGATCAATACTTATTGATTGGATGCTTTAAAAATTTTGAACGGGTTTAAGATCATCAATACCCATTATTTTCCAAAAAGAGCATTTTAGTCTAATAATTTCAAATTACCCAAATTATATTCAAACAACTTCCGTTTTGACCCGTTTCAGTTCCTATGGACTCCAATTCTAATTTTGGAGCTTTTCTTCATATTTTAAAATTATTCGATAACTTTTTGATTGCCTGGAAGAATTTTTGGATTGAATATGAAAATCACTAAATATCACCGAAATCATCCGTATTTTATTCAAAAGTATCACCCAAATTTCCAAAGCACATTTCGGGGCTTTTAAAACTCATTCGGGCTCATACCGTAACTTTTCGAAGTTTTTGAAATTTTTTTGAGAAATTTTTAGTCGAGTCCAAAATCATCTCTAGTATATCTATGATCTTCATTATAACCTCAACAATAAATTTAAATACTTAAATTATTTTAGTACATCATAAGTAGAGTATACTATATAAAATGCATGTACAACACATTACACAGTACAATAATCGAACTAGGACATTACAATGGATATGTATCCATAGAGTCCTACTTTGGAAACAACCTCTCTACTAATTAGGGGTAAGGCTGTATACTCGCATATCAATAGGATTCATACTGGTTGTTGTTATTATCCATAGAGTCCCATTAGAGTACTAGTTTAAATTTAGACTTATACTCATTGCAAACTTTGTTAGAAGAACAATATGCGTGGATCAAGCTACAGTTGAGGTAAAAAGGATCCAATTTGTAAGAATCTGTGTGTTAATATCCTCCATGACTAATTTACCTGAAAGCATACCTATTATTTGACTAAATGAGAGTTTGATCATATGAAGATCATGTTAAAGTATCATATGCTTGGAAACCATAAACAACTAGAAGAAGAACTTGGAAACCTATTGGAAGAACATTCAAAACTAGGGAGTATCATAAGGTTATAGGACTAAAAATTAATGTGGATAATGAATTTGCATAAGCTAATAAAGGTGATTCCACTGTTGAAAATACTAATTCACCAACAATCCAGATTAGTGTTGGTGGTTGCACTAATGAAAATATTGCTATTAGATATCAAAACAATCCTCAATTAGCATTAAATAGCAACAATCTCAATTGTACTAGAGATATCAGAGAAACTTTAGTAGTACATTAGCTGGAGACTACTAAATAAGACATTCTAGGTAGAACCATAAAGCAAATTGATGAGTTTGAGCCTATTATTAAAAGAAGATCAAGAAGAAAGAAAAAAGTCCCAGTTGGGGATTACAAGTCATGATTATCATTGTTTGGAATATTAAAGGGGCTAATACCCCTCGAAAAAATTTTGGTCAGGAGCTTGATAGCTAAAAAAAAAGCTTCAATAATAGGGATTTTGGAGATTTGAAACAAGCAACATAATTGTAACGTCCTATAGTTTTTTTTTCAAATATTTAGAAGTTAATTGCCAATCACATGCATCATCCAAATGGTAGGGTAGTGGTGGTTTATGAAAATTCAATGGTGGAAGCTACTATCAAATTCACATTAGACCAACTCATTAACATGAAGGTTTACAACAAAATCTCAAGTAAGCTTATACTTATAACCTTTGTTTATACCCATAACACTATAGATAGAGAGTATTTTTGTCTAATCAAATCAAGTCACTTATAGACATTTCATCCCTATTGTTAGATCCCTAAGTTTGATATATCGGAATCATATGGGCATTGGCGAGCTTTGACCAGTGTTCGACACACGAACCAACGAAACAAGGCAAAGACTTTCAAGGAGGCAAGGATGAGAAGGGAATATGTCAAGTGTTGGCATGCATTGGTGCTCGTTGGCAGAAATCATGGACAAGAGGTAAGATTCAAATGCGAGACCAAATGAAGGCTTGAGACAGACTTTGAGTGGAAGGTTAGCTAAATCACACACAAGACGGGAATATGCAAGAGTTCTAAGGTTACTTAACAAGTAGATCAAACATACCCTGTTGAAAATAATGATGGGTACCATTATAGTTGTTTATATATCAATGCATGATGGTAGAAGGATCCTAATTAAGTTACAGATATTAAAGATGATTGGTTATGTTGAAAAATTAAGACAATTCGATTATGTTCCGATCCATAGCTTTAAAAAATTGATTTTATGCTTCAACCTATTACATTGAGCATTTCATAGTTCATTATAACTTTTATATGACTCAAAAGGATGTGTGATTATATGAATTGTTGAATATGTTTAATACTAAAGAGGGATACATTAAGAAGGAATCAAGTTATGTTCTTGTAGAGGATTATGCTAAAAGCAATAAAAAGAGCTCTAAAAAGAATAAGAACGAGAAATAAAAGGCTTCTTCTAATGTAGCAAAGCCAAAAGATGGTGTCAAGAAAAAGAACAATGATAGGGGCATGTACTTAGATTATGGAGACAATGCACTCTAAAAGAGGGATTGCAAAGCTTGTCCTGCTAACATAAAAGATAAGAAGCTTAGGGATATTTATGATTGAGATCAATCTTTCTGCTTTTATTCCATATTCTTACTATTAGATACTAGATATGGTTCTCTTATTTGTAACAACATGCAACTATTAATTAAAGAGTATATTAATGAGGAAAGGCAAAGCATATTTACCAATTGGAAATAAAGCGAAAATTGTTAATTTAGCTATAGGAATTTGTAATATACCTTTTTCTTCTAGCCTTGAAGTATAACTAAATAATTTTTATTATATTCCAATTATTACTAGAAACTTCATTTCCATTTCTCATTCATATTTGAATGGATTTGTCTTTATTATTAAGAATAAGAGTTGTCCTTTTTATAAAGATTATGTTTATTATGGATATAGATTACTTACTAATGGATTATATGAATTAGATCTTAAAAGGAAAATCTTTAACATAAATAGTAAAAAAAGAAAGCTAAGTGACCCAAATCCATCTTATTTATGGCATTATAGAGTAAGTCATATCAAAGAAAATAAAATCACAAAGTTATATAAAGAAGTATATTTAAATCCTTTTAATTATAAACTAAATGAAACTTGTGAATCTTGTTTGTCGGAAAAGTTAACCAAACTAACCTTCAGTGAAAAGGAAGAACATGCCGATGAGTTATTAAAGCTTATACATTCAAATGTATATGGCACTATATATACTCACATTAAAGGTGATACTCACATTTTACTACACATAGAAAATCATTCTATATATGTTTATATGTACTTAATGAAACGAAAATCTAAATGATTTGAAAAGTTCAAAGAATTTTGACTTAACGTTAAAAAACAAATAAGTAAGAGTATTAAAATACTTAGGTCAAATTGAGGTGGTGAATACTTGTACCATAAGTTTCTTGGTTACTTAAAAGAGAATGGAATTCTCTCATAATGGAATTTTTCTAGAACTCCACAATATAGTGAAGTGTTTGAGAGGAGAAATTGTACTCTATTAGTTGGTACATTCTATGATGAGTCGTGTAGTTTTTTATATCTCCTTTTAGGATATTCCTATGAAACTACTGCTTACCTTTTGAATAAAGTTCCATCCAAATCGATGAACATGACACCATATAAAATTTGGCATGGTAGTAAAACAAAATTGTCACACTTAAAGATTTATGGATTTGATGTTTATATGAAGATTGCAAATATGATAAGTTTTAACCTAAATCAGATAAATGCAAATTTATAGGGTATCTGAAAGAGAGTATTAGATATTAATTTTAGCATACTCTTAAGTAAAAGGTGTTTATCTCAAGGCATACTACGTTCCTAGAAGAAGAATTTATTCTCAAAGAAAGTAGTAAGAGTGAGTTAGAACATAGAGAAGTTCAAAAACTATAAATTCATTTTCATATTGAATAGGAACCTTAAGTAGATACATATGATGTACAGGCAAGGGTTCAAAAGAACAATAGTCCATAATGCACTAGTAGGATTGTAGTCCCCACATTAGATTAGATCTACATATTGAAAAGGGGAAGATAATATATTGCTTATGGTGAGCCTACTCTTTTTAAAGAAGCAATGTCTGAAATTGGTTCTTTAAAATGGTATGAAGCCATGAGATTTGAAATGGAATCTATATACACTAAGTATGGACTTTAGTGGTCAGTCTAATGGTATTGTACTTATTAGATGAAATTAGGTTTTTAAGAGAAAAATTGGTATGGATGGTAATGTACATACATGATAGATGGATATTTAACTATATTTTAACACCCATATTTGATGTAATTTGCGTGATATTTTATACTTTTATCATATATTTAGGACTTAATTTTCTCTAAGTGTGTTTACAAGTGATAATTGCGTTCACGAACTTAAAGGAGAGCAATTCAGGCAAAAATGTGATTAAAATAAGAAAATCAGCAATATGGAAGGAGTGCACGATCGTGCACTTTTGCATGCCTGTGCACTTTCTTGATATCTGTCGTACCTCGATTATGCAACCTTGTGTACGACTATGTACATGATTGTGCGTAACATAAAAACCTAGAATTTAATATAAAAGTGACGTTTTGTGGGCAAAAGAAAGTAGGAGACTTCGAGAGGTAATGTCTAAATATGAGAACATCCAAAAGTAGGCATGTCAAAATGGGCCCGGCCCGGCCCGGCCCATGGGCCGGTCAACGGGTTTTGGCCCGGGTTGACCGGCCCATGGGC
>JAOQML010052575.1:0-10264 GCA_027568935.1 Erythroxylum urbanii
TATTTATTAGCTTAACATAATAATAAAATCATTTGGTGTGTATATATAAAATTAAGATAATGTAAGCTTAGATTATATAACCAGCAACAAAAATATTTAAAATACAAAATAATATCATAAACCTACAATAAACATATTTTCGATCATTTTATATAAATAAAATTTTATTTTATAACTAAGATTGTCGTTATAAATTATAAGATTCTATTAATTATCTTTATATTCTAAATAAGTTCAATCGTATTTATAAGTTTTAAAATTTTAAATACATCAATAACTTTAAAAATGAGATAAGTTAGTAAATTATATTTAGGTATGCCTAATTAGAAGCAATTGTGTTAATTAAAATGAACTAAATTTAATACTAAAAGTGATTTTTATTTAACAGAGTTACATATTATCTAACTCATTCAATATTCAAAATTTTTAGTGAATATAGTTGCAAGAGATCATAAGACAACTTGTGTTGTAATCGAATCGTTGATATTGATTTAGAACAACAGATTAACACCAAATAACACTTAACGAAAGCAAGAATTTTAAACACAAGTACAAAGTAAAAGGGACATAGGAACTTATGAGGAAAATCCTAACACAGGGAAAACCTCGGGCAATAAGCCAAAAAAAATCTTCACTATAGAGGAAGAGTACAAAAGCTCTTTTACAAATAGGATGACTAAACACTTGTATTACTAGTCTCCATCAAGTAGTAACTTGTATTTTAAAAGCTATCACTAGACTCCTTGTATAGGAGTTAAAGATAAAAGGCTTATGTTATCTAGCCAACATGGGATAAGGACTATATGTATAAGAGACCAAAGACTTAAGGCCTATTTTCACAAACAATGTGAGATAAAGGCTAACATAAAAAATTAAGGCAAACATAACAATCTCCACCTTGTATCAATTTTGTTGCTAACAAACAATTCTCCACCTTGAAACGAAATTCAGTAAACTGAATTGTAACCTCCCTCTTCAAACTTCATGGCCGCCTACAAAGTGAACGATACTTAAGAAACAAGATTAACCAAGTCCAAGCAGTGTTGGAACTTAGATCCAGGAATAGTCTTTGTTATCATATTAGCAGCATTATCTAGCGTACTAATCTTCACAACCATAATATCACCTTCTGCAATGACCTCTCGAATAAAGTGATATTTAACATCAATGTGTTTAGTGCGCACATGGAACATGTTATCTTTTTTTAAGAAAATAACACTCTGGGTATCATAATATATCTCTAATCTACTATCATCTTGAGTAAGCCCTGCATAGATACTTCTCATCCAAATTGCTTCCTTCATTGCTTCAGTGATTGCCATATATTCAGCTTCTATAGTTGAAAGAGCTATTGTAGCTTACAAACAGGCTTTCTAACTTATAGTAGAACCACCAAAAGTAAAAATGTATCTAGATGTGGATCGTTGAGTATCAAGATCACCCCAAAATCTGAATCTACATATCCAACCAATCTAGCTATAGAACTTTCAAACTAAAGATAAATTGTAGACGTACCTTTGAGATACCTTAATGCTCCTTCCCTGGATTAGCTATTTAACGACTTACCATGCTAATGGCATGTGCTGTGTCGAGGCATGTGCTAACCATCACATACATAATGCTCCCAACAACACTAGCATATGGTGTCTTCTCCATTTTCTCAATTTCTTCATCTGAGGTCAGACATTGTCATGATGATAACTTGAAGTGTGTAGCAAGAGGTATAGTAACTAGTTTGGCTTTGCACATACCAAACCTCTTTAGAACTTTGTGTACATAACCCTCCTGAGAAAGATAAAGCTTCTTAGCCTTATGATCATGCCTAGTCTCCATACCTAAGATGCGTTTTGTTGCATCTAAATCCTTCATTTCAATTTTTCCACTTAATTGTGCCTTAATCTTGGCAATTTCTGACTTGCTTCTGGCTATGATGAGCATATCATCCACATAAAGTAGTAAATATATGAAGGAATCATCGCTGACTGATCTTATGTAAACACAAGAGTCATAACTGCTTCTCATAAAACCAACATTTAAAAAAAACATATCAAAACGTTTATACAACTGTCGAGGCGATTGCTTGAGACCATACGACTTCTGGAGTTCACAAACATGGTCCTCCTTACCCTCAACCTGAAAACCTTCTAGTTGCAATATGTAAATTTCTTCTCTTAAATCACCATGCAAGAACGTTTTTTCAACATTTAGTTGCTCCAATTCAAGGTAATTATATGAAACAAGATCAAGAAATAGATGAATAGAACTATGCTTTACAACGGATGAATAAATGTCATTAAAGTCAACTTCCAGTACCTGACTAAATCCTTTAGCAACAATTCTAGCTTTATACCTCGGTTCTTCAATTCTGGGAATTCCGTTCTTTTTTTTTGAACACCCATTTACACTTGATTGCTCTTTTACCTTTCGGTAATTTTGCTAGAATCCAAGTGTCCTTCTTTTGAAGTGATTTCATTTCTTCCTCCATAGCCATATCCCATTTATTAGAATTTAGATAGGTAGTTGCATCCTTATAACTAACGAGCTCAAAACAACTCTTCGTCTCCTCAGCAGTTACAAAAGCAAACCCAACAAAATTTGCTTCCTTAGTCAACCTCTATCAAGGTACACCTTGATTGAAAAGATGAGGATGATCAATAGCAATAGAACGAGATGCTGAACATTATTCATATTGGCTTGTCACTCCACCTCAACTTGAGTATCTTTAACATCCTGATCATGACTCTCAGAATGTATTTGAAGCTTCTCCTTACTTCCTATCTCATTCTTCTCGATGTTATTGGCAATAACATTGGGAACAATCAACTCCTCCTTTTGATGTAGCATATATGTCTCATCAAACACAACATTTTTGGATGTGAAAACTTTGGAAGTTTATGGATTCCACAATCTATACCCTTTAACTCCTGGAGTGTATCCAAGAAAGACACACTTGATTGATCTGAGTTCTAACTTCTCTTCACTTACATGTGTATAAGATGGACATCCAAATACTTTAATGTCACCATAATTTTCCAGTTTACCTGACCAAACTTCTTCAGGTGTCTTTAAAATGATAAATGTATGGGGAGATCTGTTCAATATAAAACAAGTTGTTGAGATTGCCTCTACCCAAAACTTTTTCCTTAGTTTAGAGTTTGAAAGCATACACCTTGCCCTTTCTAATAGGGTTCTGTTCATCCGTTCAACCAAACCATTTTGTTCTAGGGTATTTGGACTGGTCAAATGACGTATAATTCCCTAATTTTTACAATATTGATTGAACTCTTCTGAATAGATTTCCAAGCCATTATCTATTCTTAATCATTTCACTTACTTCCCGTTTTGCTTCTCAATTATGGTCTTCCATTCCTTGAGAGCAGTAAAGGCCTCACTTTTATGTTTTAAGAAATATGCCCAAAATTTCCTTGAAAAATCATCAATAAAAGTGACTATGTAACGAGCACCACTAAAAGATGCCTCACGAGATAGCCCCCAAACATCAACATGGATGTAATCAAGAGTTCCTTTAGTATTGTGTTTTCCAGGAGTAATAAAAGAAAATTTCTTTTGTTTACCAAATAAGCAATGTTTGCAAAATTCTAGTTTACTAACCTTTTGGTCTCCAAGTAGTCCTTGCTTGCTCAATTCGAAAAGGCCTCTCTCACTCACATGGCCTATCTGCATGTGCCATAATTTTGTTACTTCTTCATCAAATATAGATGATTCAGCAACTGCAGACTGGCCTTCAATGGTCTTGCCTTTCAAAATGTAGAGTTTCCCTTTCCGATAGCCCTTTATGACTACTAGTAACCTCTGATGATCTTCAACAAACCATTCCTTCCAATGAACTCACAACCATTATCTTCTAAGGTGCTTAAAGAGATCAAATTTCTCTTTATATCAGGGACATGCCTTACATTTGATAATGTTCTCACTATCCCATCATGCATACGAACTTTTATACTTCCTATGCCTGCAATCCTACAAGTATTATCATTCCCCATCATTACTACTCCTTGATCGAGCGGTTCATATATGTGAAACCAATCCTTGTAAAGAGTCAAATGGAATGAACAAGTTGAATCCATGGTCCATTCGCGACTTCGGTCATTATTAACATGAGCTATCACATGAACTTCTGCACTCTTCTTTGTGGCATCAATCACTAGAGCAAAGTCATCTTCATGGGTGGCAACACTAGCCTCATCTGACAATTTTTGCTTGTTCTTGCCTCTATTGTCTCCTTTTTTATTCTTTTTCTTCAAATTGAGACAATCATCCTTAATATGACATTGCTTCTTATAATAGTTGCAATAGAGATTCCAATGTTTTGGCTTGGACCTCGCTTATAAACTTCTTTCATTGTTCCTTTTAATCAATCTGCCTCTTTTATATAAACCTTCTCCATGTTCCTCATGCTTTGAAGTGTCCATTTTTTCTCTAGCCAACAAACTAGAACAAACTTTATCTAAGGTAATAGTATCCTTTCCATAAAGAATAATGTCACGGAAACTATTATATAATGGTGCAGATGATATAACAAAAGCATAGCCAAATCCTCATCATAAGTTTTAACATCAATATTTTCTAAATCATTGATAATCTCCCTGAATTCTTCAAGATGTAGTTTAATAGACTTACCTTCTGGTAATTTATGCGAGTACAACTTGGATTTAGCGTATAAGCGATTTATTGGACTCTTTGTCACAAGAAGTGATTCAAGCTTCAACCATAAATCAGTAGCAGTTATTTCCTTACTTCTTAAAGAATCTCTATCGGCATGTGCAGTTGAATTTGAGCAAGTGCCTTCAAATTCTTCCTCTCCTTCTCTAAGTCTGAACCAAATATCTTCTTTACCCCAAGTAGAGATAAGGATTGCTTTCATCTTAACTTGCCATATAGAAAACTTTGTACTATACATGAGTGATGGAATATCTAACTTTGTCGATGTTGAAGCTATCACTATTCTGATACCAATTTGTTATGATGGCTACAGCCTAAAGGAATTATATCGACAAAGAAAGCAGATGGAAAACAACACCAAATAACACCCAACAGAAGCAAGAATTTTAAATGTAAGCACAAAGTAAAAGGGACATAAGAACTTTCGAGGAAAATCCCAAGATAAGGAAAAACCTCGAGCGGAAAGCCAAAAAAAATCTTCATTATGAAGGAAGAGTACAAAAGCTCTTTTACAAATAAGGTGGCTAAATACTTGTATTACTAGTTTCCACCAAGTAGTAACTTATATTCTAACAGCCACCATTAGACTCCTTATATAAGAGTTAAAGACAAAAGTCTTATGTTATCTAGCCAATATGGGACAAGGACCATATATAAGAGATCAAAGACTTAAGACCTATTTTCACAAACAATGTGAGATGTAGGCTACCATACAAAATTGAGGCAAACATAACATAATTTACTATCCTTTTTTTTAATGTGATGTTATTATAAGATAGTTAAAATATATTTGATATTTTAATTTTAATTTATGGTATTTGATATATTTTATCTAATAAATTAATATCATATTGGTCCGGAAACAGCCTCTCTACTCTGTAGAGGTAAGATTGCGTACTATCAGACCTCTCCAGACTCTGCTTTATTGCGGGCTTTTGGACTAGGTGCGATGATGATGCGATGATGAGATTAATATCATATTGGCTAGATACAAAGATTGATTATATTTTATATCTAAAAAAACGGAATCCTAACTTAATACTCTAAAGTTTTGGATTCAGAAATAATATTTTTCTTATATATAAATCACTCTTATTTTAAAATGGATATTGAAAAATTTTAATAAATATCTTTAGAAGTGTATTATATTTTTTATCTTAAATAACTTTTCCATATAATATAACCGATTTTAGGACGATGTATGTTGAAATGGTGACTACAATTAAGAACTGGTACTTACTGATCCTTTAGGTTGTAAATGTGCATATATATTTACATATATAGTAACAAATTATCTGATTACATCACAGAATATGATTAGACCTTCATGCATTTAACCTTGAATTAATGTTTGTTGTGTTTTTTTAAATAATTTCGTAGTTCTGATTCACTTTTTAAATTGTGAATTGAGATCAAGAAGAAACAATAAAAATAATTTTAAAACTAAAGCGATTTGGCTATGAATCTTGTTGTTTGCCACTATTTCCACATAGATTATAGTTCGTAATGGCGTCGGTCTTGCTGGAAGCAAGAGAACATGCCCTGTAACCCGGGGCATCTCGGCACGATCAGTGAAATGGGAAGCATTTAGCAACCTAGTCAAAACGGTGTTGTCGTTATTTTACGCCCGTTGCGGCGACAAAAGCTCGTTGCTTTTGACGAAAACCTCCCAATTTGTTATTTATTTGTGTTGATAGAGCCCACTTACCTATGCTTCGAGTTTGAGACGAAATTCTGTAACTTCCATGTCAGTCGTGTCCTTTGACGCCGCAATTCGATGAACCCAAACACATGGACCTAAGGACAGATCTCTCCGACGCGATGCATTGAATCATGTTTTTAAAAGCTTAAAACGTCCTGGTAACATGCCTAACTTTTAATGCCAAGTATATTTTCATTTTATACTTTTAAAGCTATTTCAAGGTGGCAAGAAAAGAGACATAAAATTGAAATATGTGTAGTTTCTAACTGAATTGACAATCCAAGCGGGTTTCTAACAAATCTATTGTTGGTTGAACGAACAATGGTCATAAGGCATTGCGTCATTTGAAAGGAAAATTGAGGTTTCAGAGTAACTCGAAAATTTTTATTTCTTTACTTACTTTTAAAGTTCTAGACTCTTGGATTTCCCCTCTGATAACCATGTTAGAGATTTTAAAATCTAAAACATCACAAGAGTAGTAGGATTTAAAATTTATGTGATTTTTCCTTGTCTTGTTAGACTTTTATTATTAGATACTTGAATGTTCATTTAGCATGGATTATGTTATTTTGTTGCAATTGATTTGAATTATTCTCTTATTATTATTTTGTATATATATCAATTGCTATTTCAAAACTCTGTGTCCTTTTATATCATCATGTCTCGTGATTGACACCATGTTAGAGTTAAAGACATATTACAAAATTTTAGACTCAGTGTTCTATTAGATCAGAGTTTCTCCTGGTCAATACCATATTCGAGTCTGCAGACACTATTATAGAATTCGGTGACCTTTTCAATCATCATGCCGGTGGTTGACACTATATTGGAGTTCAAGGCATTATAATTCATAATAAATTATACAATTTCTCTTACTTCAAGCCTATTTTAAGAGAAATTGTAAGGACTGACGTTGAAAGTAGCACCTTACATTAATTATTGTATCACCTTTATATGCTATTTTCATGTCACACTACACACTAATGACTGGTCGACAAGGTTGATGATATATGTAATTATGGATCGATGTTATATCAATAAAGGATACAACAGGTGCCATAGTTCAATGTCATTTGACTTTGATTGGACTTAGTCCTATTGAAGTGCTGCATCTCAGATGATATATTTTTTCAAAATGTGGCCACATTACACAAAATTTAATTTATTAGACTGTGAGTCGTTTTCAAAGGTTTTTTAAAATAAAATTAATTTTGCCCAAGTGGGAGAATGTTAGAATATATTTTGTAGACTACAATCAATTGTGGTTTTGGGTTTATTAAAAACTGGCTAATGATATGATCCCTATTGAGATGCCTATAGTCCACTATTATTGTGATCCCTATTAGATTTAAGTACTTTATACCGTTAGTCTGATTAATGGTGTAGGCCTAATCTTAAAGCCCATGATGGGCAAACCTAGGGTTATTATCTGTGGTTAGGTCTCCACTGTACTCCCTATATATACACACGTATGGTCTCTTTACAGTTTGCCCCATTGAGAACTGTATTATCACCAAACGCTTGCGCGGTGTTCTCACAATTTAACGATCGTGTCTTCAACAATTAAGTATCTGTGTTCCCTATCACGTAATTGTTTCATAATTTTTATTTTTTACATTTGGTATCAGAGCGAGAAATTATGTGATAAGGAATATGATAATTATTATTGATGATATGTGTTCAAATTGAAGAAAATTTGATTTTTTGGGACTGTT
This sequence comes from Erythroxylum urbanii, assembly GCA_027568935.1. Lineage (NCBI taxonomy): Eukaryota > Viridiplantae > Streptophyta > Magnoliopsida > Malpighiales > Erythroxylaceae > Erythroxylum > Erythroxylum urbanii. The sequence goes on from JAOQML010052575.1 coordinate 8,101, forward strand.
TTTCGAAGAACACTCGTTTCAATCTTTGAAAAATGATTTCAACCAAGTTTTGATTCATAAAATCATCGCAATTCTTGAAATTTCTTGATGCTTTTCATTAAAACTAGATTTAATAAAGTTTTTCACGGATTAAACATGAAAAAAACAAAAAAAGGCTTTTTATTGCGACCCATGTTCTGCATCCCGTGACCTGGTTTCTGTAATTCTGACCTGACTGGAGGAAGAAGAAGGTGCATCTTGCACGCGTCCACTCTCACGTGAGGTGCATGCAAGAGTGTGTGGGGCCCACAAACATGTTTTTGTGCTCTAATTTTTCTATTATGCTCCATTTTTTGAGCCTGATTTTTTTATCCATTTTTCATAATTTTTCGCTGCATTTAATATTTTTATAACAATATTACATTATATAGTATATTTTGTTCATTTTCCAACCTTTTTATTTAACCTGATACACTGGAAAATTATTATTACTCTATTTTGGATATGTTTACAGTAGTCACTCTTTCTAAATCATATCTTATATGTATTTATTAAATTGCATGTGATATTTGCTTGTTTATTTAACTGTATAAGTACAAAACTTATTTTAGAATGTAATTTAATTTGATCCATGATCAGTTGAGGTGTCTTTTATTTTTACATCTCCTTTTGAACTGAATTACAGTATTGGGCAATATATTTTGATTCCTGTATGAAGAGTTTTATGGATTACTACCGGTGATCACCACCAAAGTGGGATCAATCATAGTAGTTTGTAAGATTTTTTTAGGAATGTTTATGATTAATGCATACAATTGCCTGCCCAAAGGGGGTAATTATGTGTTTTAGTTGGAGACCTGATTTCAAATAGAGTTATTGATGATTACAATAGTCTTGGAGATTTGTCTACTCAAAGGGGATGGAATTTCAAGAATAGTGTACCCTCATTTTTATAGCTCATCTTTGAGGTTCTGATTTTGGTTGCACATTCTGCCCAAAGGGGAACGTGTGATTCTTAGTTGGGCCTCACTATTATTTTTATACCCCTATTATTGTTATTAATGCATTCTGTTTTGTCTTACACAGTTTCCTTTGCTTTGAATAATAGTCAAGTGACCGTAGAAATTTTAACTGGCTCAAATTATAAGAGATGGAGGCAGGACATAGAATTTTCCTTAAGAATAACTTATCTAGATATGGCACCAAGGGAAGACATACCTATTGTCCCTGATAAAGTAAGTTCACCTGAACAGAGAGAGAGTCTAGCTAAGTGGGAGAAATATAACTGACTTAGCTTGGTTACAATTAAGAGGACCATTTTTGAATACCTGTTGAGTGGTTTGCCCGACACAACATCTGCAAAAGATTTTCTCACTGCTATAGGAGATGGATACCGGGTACCCAATAATGCCGAGTCTGCATATTTAATGAAAGAATTGATGGATATAAGGTATGACCATAACGAGGATGTTAGGGAATTTATTCTGAGAATGATTCACCTTCAAACCAAACTAAAAACCCAATCTATTGACCTAAATGAAAATTTCGTTGATCACCATGCCTTAAATTGTCTCCCTATTGAATTTACCCAAATCAAAACGGCATATAATGACCTTATACCCCATTCTAGTAAGAGTCATATGAAATATAAGAAATACTCCTATAGTGCTCATAACAAAAATTAGGACTATAAGAAATTTGGCAATGCTCATTACCATAATATAGGAGGTCCTAGACAAACTAACTTCAAGCAAAGTCTTTAGTGCGTCTTCTATAAGGTCAGGGGGCACCATAGAGGAGAATGTCATAAATTCAAGGCTTGGTTAGGAAACAAGAAGAAATATGGAGGTAATCATTTTGCTTTTGTCTATTTTATGTCTAATCTAGTTGATGTCCCCATAGATTCTTAGTGGTTTAATAGTGATTCCACTACCCATATTGCTATGTCCTTATAAGAGTTCACAAACATGAGGTAGCCAAGTCTGAAATAAAGCAAGGTGAGGGTAGGAAATGATCTTGAAGTAGCAGTGGAGTGCGTTGGAGATGTTACCTTAGTTTTAGATTCAGTGCATGCCCTTATTTTAAAGAATACCTTTTATGTGTTAGGATTATGTAAATATAGTACCCTGGAAAGCAAGTGTATTTACATATAACTTGATTTTCTTCCAGTTACAATATTGTAATG
>JAOQML010052621.1:0-10263 GCA_027568935.1 Erythroxylum urbanii
AAATTATTGTTATTTTATACTAATTGTGATTATTATTTATTATTTTGATTTTTTGAAACTAGGTTAAAAATATACAGTACAACTGTACAATATAACAATGAACTATTTTACAATTTTAAAAAAAAATTAAGAACTATTTTATAAATTTAAAAAATTACCCGAAATGGTACACGTTATTAACTGATACCGGTACATTACTGTACTAGAACTCAATCCGATGCCAAATCTGGTACGGTATTCATAACATTGACTAAAACATTTAATCTAATAAGTGTGTCAGGTGTCCTAGTCCATATGTATGATTAATTAGTAATTAATTTTTCATATCATAAGCAAAACATATTTTATTAGTCAAATCAGCAAAATATTAACATAATTAATATTTTAATATGAGTTGCTAATATTATAAAAATTGAATACTTAATTAAAAATTTTAAAAATTTAAGCAATCAGTTAAAAGAACTCAAAAAATGAAATGCTTTATAATTTATTAGCCCTAAAATTTATTTATTTTTCAATGAAATTTATATCACGTAAATGTTAAATTTTGTTTTATGATATAAACATCTTATCTAACTCTTTCTACTTTAGTTTCATATCTTTTCTTTTCCTCGAGTGAATATTTATAAAAATAGTTTGCATCTTAATAATAATAGTAATCACAAGATTAAGGTTGGTACACAACTTACAAAGATTATATGACTGGAAAAGTAAAAACCCTCACTGCTACGAGTTCAACACCTTCTAATGCAAGGAATTGAGAATTCCAAACCACAGTTTCAATCATTAAAACAAAAAGCTCTAAAATTTTAAAACAAATAAACAATTCTTATTTTGTAACTTCTAATTAAGTTCCTAAAAGTTGAGTCTTCGATTTCTCTTTGGCCTTTGCAATGATAGCAAGTAAAGTATTCATTCCATCTTGAATAGCTACAGTCTTTATCTTAATTAATTAATGAATTACTTTGAGGTTTGTCGTCCTTAGTCAAGGTGCCAGAACTTGCAAAAATCAGCCAAAGTCTAAGGGGATTGTTAAGTATCTCACCAATCGAAGTCCATGACAGGACAAATTGCTCAATCAAAATCAATACAGGTGGAGGTGGTGGTCACAGGTGTACGATACGACGGAGTCAAGAACAACAGCTTTTGGTTCTCATTACGATAGGACATTTAATTGTTTGATAGGAGCTATTTTCTTTGTAATAATACTGAAACTTTCGCTCGATTCAGAGACAAATGTACTCTCCATCATTTATACATTTGTACTCTCCACTAATCAGTTTTTTTCAAAATTTTGTACCAGTTAACACTATTAGAGCTACTAGTGCACCTTTCTTGACTATAAGAATTAAAGCTATTTATTGATGGAAGATCTATGGTCAATAAATAATGAGGTCAATATCTTATCAGGACTAAAAATAGGGAGATCTCTACGAGTTAGCACTTTGAAGTAACGGTGGAAATTGGAATAATGTATAGTGGATATTTATGACTTTTGTGCATTTACTGGGTCGCATTTCTTATGTTAATTTTGACTTATTCAGCAATTTGCAGAATGTGGTATCAATAGTCTGTTTTAAAATATATAAAATAATTGTTTAGACTATATATCAGAAGAAAATTTTGAAAAGCTTATCCATTATATATATATATATATAATGGATAATTTCCGGTCTACATTCAATTCAACGACACAATAAAATTAGTTTATAAATTTTGATATCGTTTCTAAACATATGCATGGCTGTTAGGAGTAAACTAGAAAATTATAAATTATTAATAAGACTTTTAGGTTGTCTTGTACTGATATTAAATTAATAGTACTAATCTCAGTAATATTAATTGAATTTTATAATTATGTTACATACATCGCAAATTCATTAAATTCTGAAACTTAAAGTTCTTTTAGGACACTTTTATACAATTAAAAAGAGAAAAACTCTTCCATATTTATGTTTAATTTGTAATTTATTCCTCAATTATTTGAAAAGAATAGAGCAATAGATAGGTAAGGTGCCAGCCCAATCCATCCTCCACGACACTAAAATCCAAACGGAGTGATATGTGCGTTTCTTAAATAGAATAAACCAAAAGTGTGAACGAGTATTTGCAAAAATGCAGGTAGATGACAAGTTCTACAATTATAGCACAAGTTGAAGGCTGAAGATGCAAATATATTTTATAAAAGATGTTTAAATTTTGACCGAGAAAAAGATTTCAAGTTTTACTTAGTTATTAAGATAATTTCTAGTGATAGATCACCTGTTTCTATTATTCTGTACTTATTCTATACTACAAGCATTTATTCATCCAATAAATAAGATTTACTGAAATTAAATAGATGAATATTTATAAAATAGAGTAGGCACAAATTAACATAATTTCCACCTTATTTGTGCATCTTCCAAAGGCTCAGAGTTTAAGTAACTATCTGACCTTAACAAGGTTCTAACTACTCTCAAGCTTTCTTAAATTCCAAGTCTTGTTGGTTGTTAAACTACTATAAAAATCTCGATATTTTGTATCTTCCAAAACTTATTGTACAACTCATCTTAGATCTTCCAATTAAGTAGCTCATTTGACTTGGTTAGATTCAGGTAGTCAATGATCCAATATTAATTTATTGAAGAACTTTTGGGTTGTTACGTACATTGTTAATGGAGGATTATAAACCGAGCCCTTGAAAAATAGAAGTAGGAAAGCTATAATATACATGGATTCTTTGGCGACTCTTTGGCCCTCTCGTCACTGCTAACTGGAAAATGCTTTTGGCCGTCGATTTTGACCGAACCATTGATACGGGTATAGGTGGGTTAGGTAGGAGAGAAGTTCATCAGATTAAAAGTCATTAATGCCTTTGACGAACATGCAAGGCGAGAAAATATTTTTTAGTGGGATTGAATAGACTATAGAGTATGAACTTGGAAGTCAATCGACCTAAACATTGAATTATAACCAAAGTCTGGTGTATTTGGAAAATTTAATATTTATAAAGGTTTAACAATGAATTTGAGTTTTCAGTTGGAAAATTCTTACATTGGGAAGTGTATAACAAGATAGGAGACTTGAACATACTGTGAAATATCTACCTAGGATGTTGCTATTACAGGACAACTATTGAATTCATGCGATCCTTAAGTTTTTCCTTTTATGAACATTTTATAGATTGAGCTTAGGAATGTCAATCCTAGCCTGGCTCAGTCCGTTTTTGGCCCGGGTTTGACGAGTCATAGGTGACCCACGGGCCGGCCCGACAACACGGCTTCGTTTTGTCCAAAACAACGCCGTTTTGTATTTTTTATATTAAAAAATACCCAGCCCGGCCTTGGCCCAGCGGGCCGGGCCGTGGGTCGGGCAATCCCGACCCACACGGGCCACGGCCCGGCTTGCGACCCGCCATTTTTGCTCTCTGCCCGGTCTGGCCCGGCCCATTGTCATCCCTAATTGAGCTTTCTAATAAACAAGTGTTTACTTTTTCACTTATTTCAAACTCTTTAAGTCTGAACAATTTTAACATAAATGAAGTTACAATACCATCAGCAACACCAACAATTCAATGAAAGTCTCGATGATCATAGCATCAGAGGAAGTTCAAAAGTATATAACCTATATTTATGTAGGTCTATTAGAAACAACCTTTCTACTAGTTAAAAATAAGGTTATGTACTTTTGAACTTCCTCGTATGCCATGATCATCGAGACTTTCATTGAATTGTTGAATTGTTGATGTTCCTGCTGGTATTGTAATTTCATTTATGTTAAAATTGTTAAGACTTAAGAATTAAAATAAAAATAGACATAAAAGATGATGATTAATAAATATTTATAAATAAAAATATAAAAATTAACGAAATCAATAAAACAATAAATATAAAACAAGGGTAAGAATAAAAATAAGAGAATAAAATAATTCTAAAAAAAGAGAAAAAAAGTAAATAAATATACAAACGAAGGAGGAGGAAAGTAAATAAATAAATCAACAAGAAAATATTTATGGTAAATAGGAAAATATTTAGGTTAAATACGAAACATGAGCCTTGAGGCCGAAGGAAAATGACTAAAAGACTCATGAGAAAGAAAATGACTGATACGACACCTACCACTACTCCCCTACTGACTTATTCTAGAAAGAAGAAGAAAGCATATGACAAGGAGCAGATTGTCGACCAAGTCCAGCTTACTGGACTGTTGGATATCCACGTTGAACTAACTCCTGAAGATTTGCAACAACCCATTACCATAGGGTACATACCCAAACATTCAAGAATATTCACGTACATATCCTATGACATATGGCTACAACTTTTCTGAAGAGACCAAATGTTAATTATATCTTTAAGCATTTCAAAATCTGGCTGGAAGTAGAGTTAGGAGTTCTGTTACAGTTTAAAAACAGTCTAAACTCCTTTGGATATAACTTTCAGTATACTGAATCAAATTTTGTGGTTCTGGTGTTTGCAAAACTCATCAAAAATTACAATGTGACTTTTCAGATACGAGACAGGAGACCTAGTTCCTTAGTCAGGACTTAAGGAATCTTTTGGATTTTGTTATGGATCAGAAGTCTGTCAGCTGGCTCCAGAAGTGTTGTGATTTGTTTTTTTTTGTTCTTGTTTTGTTAAAACCTGTATGAGGTTATGAAAGTAATTGTCTAAAGGAAATAGTGTAATGCATGTACAATCATATGAATGTGCAAAATAAATGTGTATGTCACAATTAACTTATGCATGACTTGCATTTTCCTAATTTCACAATACTTTCTCATAAATTACTATTCTAACCTTAACATGGGTATCGGGATGTTACAAGATTTGGTCAAGTTTTTCCACCTGGATTGAGCGTCACTTCCCACTAGCGTCACTTCACCATCTTCTAGGCATTTTCTTGAATTGCTAGTGAATAATACTCTAGGATAGTTACTATATATATCCTAGGACTTGTTTTTAATAAGGGGTTTAAGATTTGTTAATTGTTATTTTACTTGGAACTTGGTCTGCTCGAAAGGACTATTCTATTGGTTGTATTGTCTGTAAGATTCTTGCACTCTTTCATTCCTCCAGTACCTTTCCTGCTCCTATCATTTTGTTATCAGAGCAGCAAAAAATCCACCATAGTGAACACACGATTTAACCTTTCCACCAATGAGACCATTAACCAGACAGACCCACCCGTAAGCCTTCCACCCACCAACTACTCTACCACACACTCATCTGACCCTTCCACATAGCAACTGCTCACAACTATCTTTTCTTTGTCTGTTGATGTTGTAGCACTCAAAACCTAATATCAACAAAACCAGCGCCCAGAAACAAGTTGTGGGATAGACAAAAGTCCAGTTCACCCAAATGAAGCTAGAGAAAGACGATCTTCACATTGGGATGACAATGATGAAGAAGTCGACAATCCATGCTGGAGTAAACACACCTATCAGCACCTCCATACCGAGATGGAGTTTTCAAAATTTGAAAGAGGAGACCCCCGTGGTTGAATCCTCCAAGCGAAGAAATATTTTCGTTACTATCAAACTCCAGATGAACTTAAGGTTAATATTACAGCTATGTACCTTGAAGGTGACGCACTGGATTTATTCTTATGGCTTAACAATGAGCGAACTCTTATTTTATGGGAGGAATTTGTTAAGGCATTTCAGCAAAATTATGGTCCTGCTGAGTTTCAGAACCCAGATGATTTCCTATGTAGCATTCGCCAAATTGGTACTGTTTAAGAATAACGGCAATTGCGAGACGATCAGCTCGAGAAACAAACTGGCCTGACCATTGCCTATTGGGTGTTTTCCTCAATGGCCTACGCGAGGATCTTAAAGCAGACGTGAGGATACATAAGCCCCACACTGTGTATAAGGCCATGAGTTTGGCCTTGGAATTTGAATCCAAATTAGTTCCAAGCTGAGTTACCACGGGACCCAATTGGTCCAGCTCATCCCAGTCTAACACCAACTCCTACCCCGCAAAAGCTTTTACTCCACGTGAAAGCCAAAATATCTCCCACCAACTTGCCGATGAACACATAAACCCTACCTACAACAACCTAACTTATTACCCAGCCAAATTCATCTCGTTCTTGGGAGGTTGAGCGACAAAATCAAATTGCCAAGGGCCTACGTTTTTGTTGTAATGAGAAATTTGAGCCAGGTCAACGATACAAACCAGGAGCTTTCTCCTTATTGGAAACCACTAAAGGCAATGACGAGGAAGTTGGGAACAATGATGACGAAGATAGCTCACAAGCTGACATTGTCGAGATTAACTTCCACTCCATTTTGGGTAAGTCAAATGCAACTACAATGAAGCTTAATGGGACTCTTAGTAACAAGGAGGTCCTAATACTTGTTGATAGTAGGTCCACGAACAATTCCATCGCCGAAACCATCATCAGTGACCTTCAACTTCCAGTCCAGTTTGTTCCCACATTTGGTGTACAAATAGGAAATAGAGATGTCATTTGCTGCAATCGAATCTGCCCCAATGTTCAGGTACAACTACATAACTTGAAACTTATACAGAATTGCTTCCTTTTTTCAATAGGAGGAGCTGATCTTGTGCTGGGCATTCAATAGCTTGCATCACTCAACACGGTCCAAGCTAATTGGAATGAGATGTTTCTCATTTTTCATTTAAATGTGAAGAAATATAAGCTACAAAGGGTCCCACACAAAGCACCAGCAGAAGCTACCTTCCAGTATTTGGCTACCGAGAGCACTAAATCAGGTGATCCATACCCATATAACCTCTACTAAACGAATTTGAGACTATTTTTTAGGAACCCAAGACTTTACCTCCATTTCGTCACCACACTCACCACATAACCCTTCATCCGAATTCCAAACCACCAACTATTAGACCTTACCGTTACCCTCACTATTAAAAATCTAAAATTGAAGCTCAAGTCTCTGACTTGTTACAGTCAGGTTTTATACGACCTAGCTCTAGTCCTTTTGCTAGCCCTGTCCTTTTGCTGAAAAAGAAAGATCACACATGGCACATGTGTATTGATTACCGATCCTTGAACCAAATCACTATCCTAGATAAATATCCCATACCTAATATCGATGAACTACTTGACGAATTGCATGGCGCGACAATTTTTTCTAAAATTGATTTACGCTCCGACTATCATCAAATCTGTGTTAATCCCGAGGACATTACCAAGACAACCTTCTAAACACATTCTAGTCATTACGAGTTTGTTGTCATGCCATTTGGCCTCATCAACACCCCATCTACTTTCCAAGCAACTATGAATGATCTTTTTAGGCTATATCTCTGTAAATTTATCTTGGTTTTTTTTATGACATCCTCATTTACAGCAATTTGATTAAAGAACACCTTCAGCATTTGAAGACTGTATTGGAGCCTTTTCGAGACAATCACTTATTTGCTAAGGCTTCTAAGTGTTTGTTCGGTCAAGCACAAATTTCCTTTTTGGGTCATGTGGTGTCAGTGAAAGGAGTAGAAGTAGACCAAGATAAGATCAAAGTTGTTCAAGAGTGGCCCGTGTCAACAAATGTTAAAGAACTTCGTGGTTTTTTGGACTTAACAACGGCATCCTTGCTAGGCCCCTGACTGATCTGACCTACAAAAATGGATTCATTTAGTCTCCAGCTATTGAAAAGGCCTTTAATGATCTGAAGCAAGCATTGATTTCTGTCCCTTTGCATTTGCCTGATTTTACTGAGCCTTTTACACTGGAGTGTGATGCTTCTTTTGCAGGCATTGATGCCATACTTCTCCAATCAAATTATCCTATTGCCTATTTCAGTAAGGGCTTCTCCTTGTTTAACCACTTGAAGTCTACTTATGATACAGAATTACTAGCCCTTATACTTGTTTTACAGAAATGGAGGCATTATCTATTGGGCCGACACTTCTCCGTTCAAACTGATCATTCCAGCCTCAAATATTTGTTGGAGCAGCGAATTTCTGTCAATGAGCAGCAAAGACTCATCCTCAAGCTGCTCCCTTTCAGTTTCTCAATTAAATACCAAACTGGAAAAGAAAATAAGGGAGCTGATGCACTCTCTCGTCACCTACAACACGTTTATTTTCTTGCTTTGGCATTACCTGTACACTTGGATTTCATGGATTTGCAGGAAGCTCTTCAAGTGGACCCATATTCCCAGGACATTATGTCATCTTTATCTCAAGACCCCCACTGATCCAGATTTTCAATTGGTGAATCAAAAACTATATTATAAAATTCATCATGTAATTCCTGAAGTCCCATTTTCTGCCAGAAGCTTCTGTCTGAGTCACATGATACCTTATTTGCTGGTCATTGTGGTTACTTAAAGACCTTCAAAAGGGTCTCGTCAAATTTTTTTTGGCTTGGTATGAAGCAAGATGTCTGGGAGTTTGTTCAAAATTGCCTGACTTGTCAAAAGAACAAGTATGAAGCCTTGGCACTAGCGAGTTTGTTACAACCATTACCTGTTCCAATAAAATTTGGGAAGACATCTCTCTTGATTTCATCGTTGTCCTGACCAAATCAGGTGGATTCAATACCATCCTAACGGTCATTGATTGATTAAGTAAATATTCATATTTTATACCTTTACCTCATCCTTTTACCCTCAAATCCATTGTTGACCTCTTTTACAGAGAAATAGTGTGGCTCCATGGCATTCCACGCTCTATCCTCTCTGATAAGGATGTCATATTTCTTAATACTTTTTGGCAAGAACTATTTGGGTTGAGCAAAACTCATCTACGTATGGGAACTTCTTACCATCCACAATCAGAAGGACAAACGGAGGTTGTAAATCACTGTTTGAAAACCTACTTTCGATGTTTTGCTCATGAACATCCGAAAGCTTAGAGTCATTACCTTCCATGGGCAGAATTATCCTTTAACACTGGCTTCCATACTTTCACAAGCACAACACCATTCAAGTTAGTCTATGGCCAAGATCCACCTCCTATTCATCCCTTTGTACTAGGAGAAACTCGAATTCAAAAGCTAGAAGACCAGCTGATTGCCCATGATGACATGCTAAAGCTTTTAAAAGATAATCTCTTAAAAGCTCAATATCATATGAAGATCCAAGCAGATTCTAAAAGAAGCGAGTTGAGTTTTCAAGTTGGTGATGCCATATTTCTCCGTCTTCAGCCCTATTGATAGCATTCCCTCGCCAAAAGGAAATATGAGAAGTTATCTCCTCTTTTTTTGGGCCATACAAAGTTATACGTCAAGTTGGATCTATTGCCTATGAATTGGAATTATCGGCCACAACAAAGATTCGTCCCATTTTTCATATTTCTTTGTTACGCCCATAGCCAGCTACCAAATGTACCTCCAGTCCTCTCCCGCTTAACTCTAATTTTGAGCTTGAACTCACACCTGCCAAGTGCTTAGCTCACTGCTGGATTTAAGAGGGTGGATATGCGACTTTGGAACTCTTGGTTTAATGGCACGAGCGACCTCTTAAAGAAGCTAGTTGGGAGAACTATGATCTTCTCGCTGGTCAGTTTCCTTCTTTGAGTCTTAAGGATAAGGTGAGTTTCCAGGGGGCAGTGCTGATACGACTCCCCCCACTACTCCCCTACTGACTTATTCTAAAAAGAAGAAGAAAGCACATGACAAGGAGCAGGTTGTCGACCAGGTCCAACTTACTGAGCTATTGGGTATCCACACCAACTCCTAAAGATTTGGTCATGTTCTACCACCTGGATTGAGTGGAGCACCCCACTAGCGTCACTTCCCACTAACTGTAACATCCCCTCACTTATGGGAAGGGTACATTGGTAATTTGGAACGAGTTAGGAATGTTTAAAGTATTTTGCTATGTTCATGCATTCATTTATGCACATGAATAGCGAATAGTAAATTTTTTCACATGTAAATGATTGTACATGCATTCATGACATTTCCCGGTTTAAGTGTGAATAAATGTGTTTTATGAAAAATTTGCTTTGTGTGAATGAGAATTTGTACAGGAGAGGATTATTAGGGTTTTCTAATTTTTAGAGAATTATAGGAATTTTTCGGAAAATTTTCAGAGTTGTTTCCGGACCCGAAAAATTGTCAAATGACAGAATAGGAGTCTACCGGTAGTAAAATTGATTGTCCAATGGCACTGGAAACTTAGACACATGAAATTAGGAATTTTTGGATTGAGCCATTGAAAATTTGGAGAGAAATTGGAATTGAATTGAGAAGAAATTAAGTAAGCTAATGAGAGTGTGACATGTGTCACTAATCTTAGTTAATTCATTAATAATCATCTTTTAGTTAGTCATCCACGAC
>JAOQML010052628.1:0-10263 GCA_027568935.1 Erythroxylum urbanii
TGAAACTATATTTGTAATAAAATAGAAAATGGCATTCAATTGCATTTTTCTTCTACAGAAACACAATATGACATCTTATAAACATTCAAGTGAAATAAAAACAGAAAAATAATTTTTATATAATTAATACGAAGTTTTCAAAATCAGCACATGCAATTAGTTTTCCAGAAAATCCCATAAATCAACATATGAACAGTCTGGATATAAATTCGAAATAAAATAGAAAATGAATTTAATTGCAATATCATTTTACAAAAACATAATATAACATCTTATAAACATTTATGTGAAAGAAAAACAGAAAAAAATTTCTACAATTTACACGAATTTTTCCAAAACAACATGCAAGTCAGTCACAACCCAGCAAACACTTTGCACATGTCCAATACATCATCTATTACATGCACAAACAAGCTCTGATACCACTATTGGGTTAGCCATATTTGCATGTATCATGCATGCAGATGCAGCGGAAGCGTCAGAATCAAGATTTCAACACCATGACAACCTGGAAATCACATAATCTCACATGCATGTAATGATATGTAAAGAACATAAAATAATGTAAACTTTTTACCTCGTGTATCTCCTCCTTTCTTGTTTTTTCTCCTTCTTTGGGTTGTTAAAAACATCAAACCCTTTCCTGATCTCTAAGAACACACAAATATGGAAGAAGAAACAATGTATATAGGTTATTTGAGCACCAAACTAGATGAGTTCTAGTAGATGCTCAAGATGAAGGAAGATAGGTCAAGAATCTTCTTGCATGCACTTTGATTCATGTAACAATTCCATGAATTGTAAGAACAAGACTCAAGACACTTCACTCTCACTCTATAACTCTTCTATAGCCCTTATTTTACCACTTAGGTATATAAGAAGTGAAAAAACCTTATGCACGTAAGTGAAGAACTCACTTATATGTCACTTCGCAGCTTCTATCACAATCGTGGCCTTGTTGGCCACGATCATGACATGCCTCGTCTTAGGCCACGATCGTGGCCCTATGAGGCATGATCATAGCCTGCCTAAAATAGGCCATACATACTTGTTTTCACTCGATCTTTTAAGCATGTGACCTTTAGGTTCCTGACTATTTTAGGCACTTAAATTAACTCTTTTCAAGCACATCATGAAGGGTTTCATGATGCCTATTTGCTGGAATATAAGTGGATTAACACACAAACTCTTTGATAGTTAATTATCCAACTTATGAACCTTTCCATAGACAATGACCATGCAATTCGTCCTTTCACCATACTATATCCCACTTGGTTCGGACTATGGGCTATTTGTCAACTCCTACTAGACTGACTACATAACATCTAGTCCAAGTGATGTTAGTTCTTGTCCTGGGATCTCATTACTTTATGTGTCATTGAAGACTCTTTTCATGACAAATAATTGCTCTGGCCAGAGACTCCCAAGTAATGACCTTAACAAGAGGCCGTGGGTATCTTCTCCTTCTATTAGGAGTGGTGAATCCTTTATTGGCTACCTAATTACTTTTGAATACAAATAGCTATACCTAATCACTACTCTAAGAGCGACCTCGTCTTGAGGTAACAAGGAATGATGTCAAAGCACAAGATCTATATCCAAGATATCCTTAAGCACCTCAAGTTTAAGGATATTTACACCATTATTATTATGAGATTAATCATTGACATTTGATAGATCATCTATATGATAATCTCATAGCGGGTCATCCGATATACTTACTACCCTTAGTAAGCATCCACATATTAACTCTAAACATGTCATGCGAACAGTTTATGAGATCCACTACTTGATCAAATCAAGGAGTATAATATGTGCTAGTCTGTCTGGATTAATAATATCTTATCTTATTAATCCTATGACTAGGTATTATTTAGATACTAATATAATTATATATAAGAGGAATCCCTTTATTATGAACTCATTATGATTTCCTTCATACTATGTTTTGTGTCATGGACTTCATTTTCGATTTAAAATCAATATCAATTCATATATAAATGAAGATCAAATCAATAAAAAATGCCTTTTGCTTTATTAATCAAAATAAAGTCAGTACAAAAGTGCTAAAGGTGATTGCCTTTAGAGCACTACTCTAAGACTGACATATACACCAAAAAGATTCAAATACATTTTTAAACTCATATATAACCATGTATATATAAATATACAGTAGAATCTCTGAGTACAGACCAATACAAAAGGGCTCAAAGAGTCCGGTGTTACATATCCTCCATTAACATTTCATCTTACACTTTATAGTAACTCTTGTCTTTTCATTATTTATATAAACATAGTTAAAGCCCATCTAAATACTTATGTTCTTTAAAGATTTTCTAAATATATCAATAGAATAAAAAAATTATTCCTGGCTTAAAAACAACTCTCCCATCATCTAAACTATATAAGCAAAAGTGAGGATATTTACGCTTTTTCTTCTTATCCTCATTTGAACTTTCTTCTAGGATACTAATGTAATCATCATCAACTTCAATCTCATCATCACCTGAATTCAATATTTTGAGCACCCATACACCACTTACTCATGGTAGATAACTCTTCTTTTATAGAATATACATATACATAATCAGAAATTTCTTCACTTAAATATCCTAAATCACTTATATATATTGATTGAATTCGTTATATGATATGCCATCTAAATCATTAGATGCTTTAAGGTCAGTGACTTCTGGAATGGGCCAATTTAAGGGTGTATTTATGGGTGGATCTATGGAGACATCTATGGGTAGATTTGTATATATTAGAATAGGTGGATCTGTAACTGCTAGAATAGTTTATTTACGGCTTCGACTAAACCTACCTCCTTATCATCATCCTTAATTACCTTAATTGGAATATTAACTTCATATTCAGGAAGTTTACACAATTTGGGGTACTTCTCCCTATCCATATATACCTGTATTGTTTTTTGTTTTCTCACTTCAATAACACCTATCAAGTTTCGAACATCATTATCATTCTATAGTAGCCTCAAACCATCTCTAAGTGACTCATTTGGGAATTTATAGGTAAAATCTTATTCTTCTCCATACCCTAACCTCTTAACATTAAGCACAAAATCAACCAATGTAATCTCATCTATCTCAAAACCAAAACAATCTTTCTCTCCACCTTCTTATATCATTTATAGTTTGAATTTGAAAAATCCACCATTAAAGCACTCAAACCTAATTCATGGGGTCTGAAGTATTAGCTATTTCTCAAACATAACCTATAACAAAAAAATACCATAATATGTAATTGTATTACCAAATTTATCCAAATTTAATATACTACTAAATTGATGTCATTATGTATAATGCATTATGAAATCATGTATCATATTTCTATTTATTAATTATGTACCAGAATAATATATTATGGAATCATATAACATGTTCCTATATATAACTTGCATAAATTTATATCTTAGGAAAGTCAAATTCAAAAAAAAGTTCACAAAATAACAATTTGTAGCCAAATCAAGAGAAAACTAAGGGATATGTCTTTTGACTAAGCTTTTAGTATAAATACATTAATGAACATAGTAAAAGTATTATGTTTCTCCTCCTCTGATACATTCTAATTGTGGTACCAAGGCCACTTTTGATCTTACAAGGTAGAGTATTTGCTTTTAAATAAGGACACGACCATTGTAAGCCAAAAAACTTTTAAAACACATGAAAGATAATAAAAACCAATATCATTGTTTTACTCATTTCTCATATTATTTAAAGGAGAAAATTGTCAAATATAAGCTATAAAAAATGAAGGCTTACCTTTATTCTGGGAAGCTATTAAGGTTAATGTTGGTCCTCCTCCCTCACCTATAAATCCAAAAATAAATCGAATAAATATCCGTGAGAAGTAAATGTTTGTGAGATACAAAACACTAAATTTGATTCACTTCGTTATAAATAAAGCTAGTTTTGTAAGAATAATGGCTTGTGATACAATTAATGAATCATAAAACAAATTATAGAAGGAGTTTTAAGGGAGAGAAAAACTAGATAGATGAAGATGTTAAATGTAAGATAGGAGTTTGAACTCTTGAAAATGAAAGACCTTAAACTAGTAAAGGGAGTTTAAATTAGGTTAGTAAATTCTTTGTAGGCTATTAAGCAAAGAAAGTCATATAGAGAGGAAAACGTCCCTGAGAATGTTCTTGTAGCAACTCAAAATAACAAATCTCATGTAAAAAGAGGGATGAATAAATAAGTTCCTTAAAAAAGATAAAGACACTAATGAACTTGAAGGATGAAAAAATATTAAGGAAAAGGGCAAGTACAAGCCTTATAAACATTGAAAGAGTTTTGGGCATCTTTCACACTAGTGATCGTATAGGCTTATAATGTAATATAAGACTTATATACAAACTGGACATATGAAAAGATTGGTAAAGGCTAGTCCAAATCTAACTAGTAAGATTAGCACTTTTAACAAATCAAAGTCTAAAAGAGGAAGGCAAAATGTTTGTAGCATCTTATTATAAAGCTAATAGTAGTACTAAATATGGATGATAGACACTGTCTATCATATGAATCCTAACTCAGGTATATTAGACAATTTGATACAACTAGAAATTCAAAATTGAAAGTTAAACTCTTGAGATTGAATGACCTTGAACTAGTGAAGGATTATATAGATAAAATCATGAAATTAAAAAACCAGATTAGGTTACTTAAGGAAAAGCTACAATAATATGGGAGGCTTCTAAAATTTATGGACAGTCATGGGTTGGATGCCCTAACCATAGCCTGGGCCCGACTCCTGAGTAGGAATATAGCCTTAACACAACTGGCCTAAAAAAATTTTAAAAATTAAAAAAGCAAATCAACATTGCTTTTAGTAAAATGACGTTGTTTTGCTTATAAAGTTTGGGCTTTAGGCCTAGTAGGGTTTAGGTAGCCTGAACACTAACTTTTTAGAAATTTTCGGCATGAGACCTAGTCAATCTAAGCGTGGACCTTTAAATTCGAGTTAGTTCAGGCCATGCCTAGGCCTAATTGCCATCCCTGCTAGAATTCAATTTATACTTAAAGGAAATTTATGGAGAAATTATGATAGTTCTTGATGTTTGTAGCAACAAACTAATAACGGTGTGTGTAACTAAAATGAATGAGGACATAAAAACATCAAAAAAGTGAAATTCTACAGTAATTCAAGAAGGGAAATAGCAATTAAATGCTCACCAGTAAACTTACCTTTTTTGCAATGACTTCTCCTCTCTTATGATTGAATTGATGGACCTAAGCTTTCCCCTAATTGTATTTCAATGTATTTCTCTTACCTAAAAAATCAATTGATGAACCTTAGTTATTCATTTCTCCTCTAAAATTTCTCATATTGCTTCATTCTATTTCATTCTCTTCTCTACTACATAAACATCATATGGGATGTGGTAAACAATGTCATATGAAGCAAAACATTTAACCCCTATAATTTCTTCTACCACGTTAAAAAATGGTGTCTTTTTACGCGGGGAGTTAAGGTGTTTAACATATATTTAATGATAGGACGAACAACCATTAGAAAATCAAGACCATAGATGCTTTCTAATATTTTTAAAAGTGAGGGGGCACTTTGATAGTTTGTCATACCATGAGGGGGTCTTGTGAATTTTAACCATTTCTTTTTTATGGTTGGGCCACCATATTTGCATATGAGTCTTGGCAAACATTCCAAAGTCCTCCTTCCTTATATTAGCTAAAGTTTCTTTTTAATAGATTTGGTATAACAAGCTTACTTCAACATTCTGCTACTATATTCATCACAAATCTTAACTAAAGGACTTATCCCTCATTCTAAAGCCTCTTTCTCAAATTTATTATTCAAATTTATAACTTTATTTTTCTTTCAAATGGGGTAACACTTAAAATTTTTCAAGCCTTCAAATCTGGCACTAACTTCATCTCTACTTATTTAATATCCTGAATATTATCTAAATTTTTACTTATAACAGCCTTTTGCTCCATATTTTTAGCATTATCAATATCATTATTCTTATTCTTAATTTTTTTTATGAACAAAAGAAATCATAGTAAATCCATAACTTTTTTCCATATTTTTCATGATAGTTTCAAACCATATAATAAGGAACAACTTATTCTTCATAGATACTCTCAACAACTCAGTTATTTAGATTAAATATATTGTAAATATCTTTGAAAAAGTTTATAGTGTAACCTTTATCAATAAATTGATGCATATTAACATTGTTTGAGTTAAATTTGAAACAAATAACACATTCGTGATCAACTTGATACTTGAATATGTTTTAACATAAGCTATTCTATTTCCTTTCACTTCCTCATAATCTCGATTGCCAACCCCTATCCTTGATTGAAAGTTCTTATTAAAGACCATAAAAATGGACTCATCATAGGCTATATGACATGAACAACCTAAGTTCATAAGTTCATAATCCACTCATCCTTAATATTGTAACTTAACATTGCAAAGTTTGTAGATAAGTATTTTCTTCATATTCTTCAACTTCAGCTACATTTCCTTCTTTTTTAGCTCATATCCTCATACTTGCATAAATTTTCCACATTTCCAAGTCGGTTACATTCCTTATGTCTTATATATGATCTAAAATAATAATACATAAGTGTATGGTTACTCTTTTCCCAATGTTTATGAGGTACAGATTTTCCATTATTACTTCTATATGATGTTTTCCTTCTTTTTCCCCTTACTTTTTCTCATTTGAAGCTTTATTTCTTCCTTTTACTTGGCTTGTGTTAGCTTGGATAAGAATTAACTAGCCTTATATGCCCCTTCTCTAGCTTCTTCTTACCTCTGGACCTTTTTTTGTTCCTAAGCTTGAAGACAATTTATAAGCTCCTTCAGTGAGCTGTGATTTATCCTGGGACTCTTCTAAGACTAAACTTTTGGATTCAAATCTAAGGGACACTTACAAGGGCTTTACTAACATTTATCTTCCAAGTGCTCTCTAATTAGCCTTAACTGATTTACATTCTTCATAATTATGTCATTGAACACTTTAACAAATTCAACACAAACTCTCTCCAATGGTTGAGGATATGTAGTGTCTTATTCTTTTTTACCCTTAAAAACTCTGACTGTATCTTATCCTAAGCTTCTTTTCCAGTCACAAATCATACTTGTTCAAAATGGCTTATAAAACTAAAACATGTTAGACAACCAAAGTTTTGTATCTTTTTTGCTTTTTCTTACTATGATTCTTTAATTTATTTATTATTTGATCATGTAAAAGTTTAGGTGAATTAACCTCTGTCTCAATCATATCTTAAATATTAAAGAGTTTCAAATAATTTTTCATCTTGATAGCCCATATAGCATATTTGTCACCAAAACATGGGAGGATATGTTATGGAGATGCTTGTTGAAACCATTATTGTAGGATATACATGTAATCTTTTTATTGTATATTTGTAAGGAAATGTTGTTATTCTCCCTTAGTTTTACTCAAATAAGCCCTTAGGATCCTTAAAGTCAAAATTTCATATCAAGTTTTATAAGTTATATGGTTAGAATAAAGTTAGAAATGTAGTTAAATAGAACAACCAAAATAGAGGAAGAACTAATTGATAACACTCTTATATACAAGTCAGCGGACAATTTCTTTATTACAAAAGCATGCCTATATACACAAAGAAGAGCATGAAACACGTCTAGGCCAATCTCTATGTTATATAAATCTCTAGTTTTATCTAAATAAATAAGCAAAAGCAATCTACTATCAAAATATACTTCTGATGTCAAAATAATATTATAGTACAGCAAAGGCAATCTATTATCAAATGTCAAAACAATATTAGAGTACAAACTAACTCCACTAATTTGAACTAAATACTCCGAGATCTAGTGGTTACATCAACTTGAGTAATACTAGAGGAGTTGTAAATGAACCATATTAACTTGAGTAATATCTAGAGGAGTTGCAAATGAACCAAATTAGGATAAAGTACATAAGAAAGATTTAGAGAAGTTGTTATATGCAAATGAGCATCTAAAACAAGAATAAGTTTACAATTTGACTAATATTGTTGCAACCTTTGCTTCAACATATACTATAGCCCTCATTTTTTATAGTGTAATTCTTATAAAATTTAGGACAAACATGAATTATCTTGTTTAAGTTCTATAAGAAAGGCTATGATTGGATTTCTTCCGGTCAATATAAAAATTACATTAAATATTGAATGTTCCATTAGAGCATTATTCTTGTCATGCCTTGATTCTTCAAGTTCAACTTTATACTTGCTTCATTTGTATATAATATTCATATGTAACATCAAATCACCTAGTTTATATGTTAAATGGAATAATGATTCAATCATGAATCCCATATAGCATCAAAATGTAACTAAACATGATTTCATATATGACTGTATGTTGGAGCATATTCTTCTTAACCATATGGCCTAAGAATAGAGCCATAATGTGAAATCATGAATGAAAAATAACGCTAAGCGACTATATGTTTGTTTGATGCTATATAAGATTCATGATTTATTTCTTAACTAAAGTAGATATATTTACTTTATAAACTATGTTGCCTAAGAATAATGCCATAAAAATGGTATCTTACTTTAGTGTATGATTATAAATGAGACATTCTTTTAGACAAAAATCTATTTCATTATCTAAAAGTTACAATACACCAAATTTAATTTTAGATTTAAAATCTTAGTTATACAATGGTTGTGTGTGTGTGTGTGTGTGTGTTATCTTAATTTAATTTATGTATATTTAGTTTTTAATTTAATGTAAGCTCTCATTCGAATATAAAAAGACACAAATCTAATCAAAGAGATGTGAGCTTTATATTTTTTTAGTAGACCCTTAAAATTGAATCATGTCAATCTCCTGTTATGTCCTTTATTCCCTTTATTCTCTTTCTCATTATCAATCTAAGTTTTTGTTGTCATGTCAATAACCATAAAAGTTCAAGAGATTTAGGTTTTTAATTTCATAAACACAATTATTTTAACTATTTCATCATCATATTATTTTAAAATTAGCATGTCAATAGTCATATAAATTTGATTTGTTTGTTGTAAAATTAATAAAAGTGTAAGTTAAAACTAGTTGCCACGTCAATGACTCGTAATACTACACCACCAATCACTATTTTTATTTCACAAATAAGATGATCACTATACTTCAATTTATACTCATATTTAAGGGAGATGATAAGAATATCTTTTAATAAAAGTGAAATCATATCCTATTGAAATCCTTAATTTATGTATATCATTTTGATTTGATATGTGTATCTTTAATTCTTAAGTTAGAATAAAACTTTATTTACAAATATTAGTTCTTATTCTTGTATTGAGAATACAAACAAATCTAATGAGAAAGATGATGTACTGGAAAAATAAAAAGGCAAAAAGGCCCAATAAGACCTATACTTTTTTATGAAAATTTAAATTAAACTTTAACATTTTTAATTCGTTTAAAAAGAATCTTAAGATTTTGTAAATGTTCAAGAATAATCAGAACCAAACATTTCTATCATCTCTCCCTTGCAAAAATAAAACATATAACTAACACATATTATTAATTTTTGTTAGCCCCATGTCACATATTTATCCTATGTGGCAAAGAACCTAAACAATTAAAAACCTTATTTTTCCTCCAACCCCCAAACATTGTTTTCTGGCATTGTTTTTAAGTCTAGCTTCATTGTCAGACGAATGTTGTGTTTGGCCTGGACTTAATAACGAAGTAGAAAGATAATGTTCTTAAGAAACCCAAACATTGTCATTTGTGTCTGTCTAGTTGAAACCAAACACCTTCCTTATCCTCCCTCATTTTGCGTCTTTTTCTCAAATTTCGGTTCCAATCCCTAACCTATAATCTCAACATTTATGGATGATTCTATTAGGTTTTGTCTTCTCTATTTCACTATCATCTCTTCTCTAACGAAGGTATCTCCACATCATTGAACTATTTAATTTGGATTTATTTATATGTTTACACTTTCTAATTTATTAATGATTAAACGAATGGAATAGGCAAATACATAGCTTCATCAATTATCAAACAAATTATGTGAATTCTTTACAAGTCATTTGGTTCCATTTTGTTTTTCTATTGTGCTTTTTAGTTTTTGTTTTTTGTTTTTAATTTCTATTTTTCTTTCAAACAAAAAAGATAAAAACCTATTTAGTTGTTAAGGTTAAAATAGTTATATTTCTATCATTAATAATAATTGCATATTAGATAAAACCTAAACATAAATTATTTTTGATTAAATAACTT
>JAOQML010052637.1:0-10262 GCA_027568935.1 Erythroxylum urbanii
TAGTTTCCATTCTTCACTGAAACACTCTACATTGTAATTCTCTTCCCTAACCTTCATCACCGAATAACGATTTAGCAACCTTTTGCGGTATTGGTTTCCATTTTAGTGTTAGAGTACTTATTAAGCAAGTAAGTGATTGTAATGTTGTTTTCACTGTAGAAATGAATATGTGCATGTTGGATATATATATGCATGAGAGGGTTCACAGTGTAAAGAATAGATATGAGGTTTCTTGATGTTGAGTTATGTGAGTTTTGGTGTTTTGAGTTGTTTGGTGTTCTGGAGTTAAAAAAGGGAGTCGTATAAATGATGTTATCATGCTTGGAGGTAAAATAGCAATAAAAATGTTGTATAGAATTCGTATAGGCACGAAAGGTAATATGTTCTGGTTCTCCTATTTTCTGTAAAGTCTGTAAAGTCGTATCCTCTGTGATGATGTCAGCTTCCTCTGGGTGACGTCATCTTCCTCTATAGGGATGCATCTCTTGTAAAGATGCATCCTCTATGAGTCATTCTCTTCTGTAAGTTATCTTCTCCTGTGAGGATGCATCGTCTGTCAAGGTGTAATCCTCTATAAACCAGCTTCGTTCGCGTTTCAATTCCTCTGTGAACAAACTTCTTCTGTATTGCTTCATCTATGATGACGTCAGCTTCCTCTAGGCGACCTCATCTTCCTCTGTATTGCTTCGTCTGTGTTTTGGTTTCCTCTACCTTTTGCTTCATTTGTCTTTTGCTTCTCCTACGTATTGCTTCATTGGCTTTTTGCATTCGTCTACTTTCTACCTTAGTGGCCGGAACTCCTTTTGTGTTATTGTTCATGAACTTCCTTTGTGTTACTATTGATGAACTTCTTCTGTGTTACCGTTCATCAACTCCTTCTGTGTGTTACTGTTCATGAACTCCTTCTATGTTACTGTTCATGAACTTCCTCTATGTTACTATTCATGAACTTCGTCTGTGTTCCTGTTCATGAACTTCCTCTGTGTTACTGTTCATGAACTTCGTCTGTGTCACTGTTCATGAACTTCCTCTATGTCACTGTTCATGAACTTCCTCTGTGTTACTGTTCATGAACTTCCTCTGTGTTACTGTTCATGAACTCCTTCTATGTTACTGTTCATTATATATCTTCTGTCCTATTTTTGACCCTTCAGAAGATAAAATTGGTCTTTGAGGTCTTCATGGAGTTTGTACATCTTGATGTCCTCTTTCGAATCATATAAAGAACAATTGAATCCGATATCTATAGGAAAAGTTATGCTAAGAATAAAACTTCTTCTGTGATGACGTCAGCTTCCTCTGGGTGACATCATATTCTTCTGTAAATCATCTTCTTCTGTAACTCATCTTCTTTTGTAAGGATACATCGTCTGTAAAGAGACATCTTCTGTAAATAAACTTATATCTATTGCACCCTCCTAAGTTACGTGAGACCTGAAAGAGTGCCATGGAAAGAGGCCAATAAGAATTGAACCGTGATGTTAATGGTCTTCAATAAGTTTTGATAAGAAAGAGAGAGGAGTTATGAAGAAACCCTAGAATTGCCATTGAACATGCATCGTGCATATTTTTGATACTTTGATATTTTTGGTACGTTTGTACAAAAGGTGATAATTGTGAATGTGTTTTGTTTGTTTTAGAGGAGCACATCGGAAGACAGTCAGACATTACTGGACCATCCAGGCAATTAATTCTGGGAGCGTACTGTGAGTCAACCTAGATGAATTCCTAGGAATATTTGATTGTATGTATTCAATTTGTTAACTTCCAATATCATTAAACTGTGTGTGTGTGCTAGTTCTGAATTCCGAACCTGAGGTCCGAGGAGCTTGTTCTGCGATCACATATTGGAAGTATTTGATGTGTTATGATTTGTTCTGATTTTCAACTATAGTTGAATTCCGGACTGAGGTCCGATGATTATGAAAACATCATCTAAGCATTTGCATAAGATTTTGTGTATGATCTGTTCAGTATTGATGCATTCTATAAAATGCATGATCAGATAAAGGCGTTGTGACTTGAGACGCCAGTTAGAAGTGCTTCCACGTAGAGCCTTGCTCCGTGATCTATATGTTCTGCATGTCGAGCTATGCTCCGTGAATTTGTTCGATTGAGCCCTATAGGCCAAAACTTTGTATATGTTTGTGAAAGGCACTCAGTCACAACAATAAGGACGAATATGAGTCTCATGCATGTCCCATGCAGATACGTGCGTAATGTTGAACAATATGCAAGTTGAAATGAATGATCTTCTGTTATGCTAATTTCTGAATAAATGCTTATCTATTTGAATGAATAACTGTGAAATATATGTTGCATTGTGCAATCCGGTGAATTCATCAATGATAGTTCACTCATTGAGTTCGCAAAACTCACCAAAAATTACACCGTAGCTTTTCAGGTACGAGATAGGAGACTTAAGTTTTAGTCAAAACATAAAGTTTCGATGGATAAAGAAATGGTTCAGAGGTCTGTCAGCTAACTTCCAAAGGAATATAGCTTTTGCTATTTTGTAGTTTGTTAGAACCTGTATCAGGGTTTGTAAATATTTGTTGATGGAGACAATGTAAACTTTACAAATGAATGGAACGAACGTTTTTAAGAAAGAGTTATAATGATTCTTTGAGTATAATAGATGATGCCATGTTTAAGTTAGATTTGTTATCGCCCCAATATACCATTATCGTAGGTTACATTCCTAAAAGCTTAGGTATGTACCCTACGGTAGTGGGATGTTACACCAGATCTGTCCAAGAAGAAGAAACATCGAGAAAGAATCGAAAATTTGTTTCCACATGTCATTTTTACGGAGTTATCAGGCACATAAGGCCAAAATGCTACAAGTTACTAAAGATGTTGTTTCAAAGAAGCCAAAACTGAAGGACACTATATCCCTCATATAAATTTCAGAATCAGCCTTTAGTATCAAAATCCACTTGGGTCAGAAAGGGTCAAGGACAAGTACAAAGATGGAGTGATGAAAAAACAAGAAAGTGTCCAGATTCACAGTTAGTTACTACTTTTGAAGCAACTGTTCCAACTGAGGATACTTCAGATTAAGAAATCAATCATACAGTTAATGATCGAGATAATGTGATGAGAAATAATCCAAAGTTTGAATTTCTTCGAGAAGCACCAGGACTATGTGCTTTACATTTTTTAAGTATAGTTTGTTGTTATTTATTAAAACAAAAAAAAGTCAAAAAAACTATTTTTTTCTTTAGTTCTTCTTTAGTATTTATGTTGTCATTGTCGTCCCATCTTTTTAGTAGTTTACATTATGACTTCTATTTGCCTCCACCGGAGACTTTTCAGCTCTCTCATCAGTATGGGTCTCTCTCAGGTCTCTCTCTCTCTTTTGGGCATATCTCTCGGTGTTTTGAATGGTAGTAAATTATCATCTTGACGTGCATATGATTCTTCCGCTGCACCTACCATTGATTTATAAGTTTCATTATTCATGGAGATTGATTATGTTGAAGGCATTCTTCGTTTTGACACTTTTGTTCCAAGGGGGAGACATCAGATTGTTTTTGGTGGCTACTCAATTCAGGGGGAGATTTTAAGGTACCTTCATAACTATTAGTCTTGCTTTTTGGCATCTTTTGTCCCAAAGGAGAAAATTTTAGATGATTGAATAATTGTTGGATTATTGTTTCTTTGGATGTTTAAGAAATTAACAGATGCTCTTTGAAACTTGATGTTTGATTAAGGGGAAGTTCTTGGACTGTGGATTGAATTTCTATATGCCCAATTATGTGATTTAGGAGGAGCTTCAGATTTGTGAGAAATATGCCAAAAAGGGGGAGATTCTTAGATATATGTTAAATATATCTATTTTATTTTATTTTGGCATATTTCTTTAAATTGGCATTTTCTTTATTATCTTGGATTCAAAAATCTAGTTGGATAATGTTTTAGATAGAATAGAATTCTAACTTAAATAGATAGATACTTGATAAAGGATATTGAAGAAAATTCTAGTTTGAATAAAATTTATTTACGTGTATGATAGAGAAATAGGGCCATGGTTGGAAGTTTGAGTATGAATGAAATTGCTTTTATGTAATTAAAGTGAAAGAAGGGCATCGCCTAAATTTTATTCCGAATTAAGTGAATTTCTAGAAAAGATACGATAAGTGAATTTCTAGAAAAGATATGATGGTGTTGATAGTGGGCTATGTGTGTTTATTGTGAGAGCTGTGTATATCTCCGTTATGGAAAAAGTGAATTAAATGGGTATTGCGTTGGATGGAATGGCAATTTTTGTGATTAATTAAGTGGGAGAACCGATGGCCTTTAGTTAAAAGACATTTAATAGCAACAATGGGAAGGCCAACGGTGTTCCTACTCCTACTAAGTACAGTTGTACAGTTTGGTTCGATCTCATTATTCCACCTAAAACCCATGGCAAACTTTTGATCAGTTCTCCAAAGCACAAAAGGCTTGACGACGATTTTTGATCATTTTGAAGCTCTTAAAGGCAAGTAGGCTTTTGCATATGTATATGTGGGTCTTCAAGTTAAAGGTGTGTGTGATATCCATTTAATTTGTCGGAGGCTGAATTGAGGAAGATTTCTAGTTATTTTAATCACTTGAGTTATTCGTTAATTGTTTTTATTAATTGTCTTCCATTAAGAGTAGTAGAAAAAAATCTTCTGACGAGGTTAATACAAGTCGGTCATGTTATTGGGTGTAAAAATCTTTTACGAGAAGTGAGATCAAGAGATAGTGTCTAATAGGAAATAATCTGTATATATCTTCAATGTTTATCTTCACAGATACTTCAATATTCATGTATATCCTTATAGATACTTTAGTATTCAATTTGTTACAACAAACACTTGTAACTCTTCTATATATTTTACGTACATCTCATGATACAAAGACAACCTTTCATTAGGCAATTCTATATCCTTTTATGGTATCAGAGCCACTAGCTTAACGGCATCATTTTTTTTTACATAGCCACACTTCACCTCAACAATGTCTCAAGATAATAAATCTACCGCTACAGCTGCAATTGCTATTAATACTGAAGCTGCTCTACCACAAAGCCTGATTATGTTCAACACTAGTTTCTGGTCTGATTCAAAAATAAATGGTGCAAGCTTTCCTGCCTGGAGAGTACAGGTTAATGCACTACTCATCGGCTATAATGTTCAAGGTTGTGTTAATGGAACAATTCCTCGTCCAGTCACAACAGGACCGGAACTGGATATATGGATTTGACAAGATCAGTTTGTCCTTCATGCCTTGATCACCACTGTTGCTCCAAATATCGCAACACTTCTTGCTTTTGTTCATTCTTTTAAAGAGGCCTTGGAGCTTCTTGCCAAAACGTATGCAGGAACGTCATGATCGAGACTCATATCTCTAAAAGAAAAACTGATTTATATTCGGAAGGGAAACAGAAACATCTTCGATTATTTAAAGGAAATTAAAGGCATTGCAGATGAAATTGTAATTGTCAGCTCGCCAATAGATGATACGGATTTGGTAATCCATACTTTGAATGGTTTGTCCACTAATTTCAAAGATGTTAGTGCTACGATTTGTGCTCGAGAGACTCCAATTTGCTTTGATGAACTACATGAAAAACTTGTTGACTTTGAGCATTTTCTGGAATGGTAGACAAGGCTGGAAGAAACTGTTTAGGTGCCGTCTGTGCATGTCTCATGCAAATAGCAATCAAGCTTCCAGAAACGCTATGGTTGTCACAATCACAGTCCGTCATCCAGCCAACCACCAGTACCCAAGGCTAGGCTTGAGAGCTCGTTTGCCACACCTAGCATGTCCAAGCAGTAAGAAATCATCTGTCAATACGGTGACAAACCGCGTCACACAACCAAAACCTATTGGCTGCTGCATGGAAAGCCTACCAAGCATCAAACCAGGTCTATGCAGTCTACCCAGCGTCCAAACCACGTTCTAGGTGCCTATAATGTTCACACAATAGGATCATCTCCAAAAGGGCAGTGGATTCTTGATTCTGGTGCAACTCATCACGTCATAAATGACTTGAGTAATCTGTCCATTCATTCCCTTTACAGAGGGGATGATAATTTACAAGTTGGAGATGGATACGAAGTTTCAATTGACAATACTGGTAGTTTCTATCTTCCCACTAAATCCAAATCAATCATCTTTGAAAAAGTTTTACATGTGCCAAAAATCAATAAAAATCTTCTCTCTGTTAAACGGTTATACACAAGAAATAACATCTCCATTGAATTCTTTCCAAACTGCTTTCAGGTGAAGGATCTGCGGACGCAGGCAGTACTTCTTACAGGTTCATGCCACAATGACCTATATGATCTTTGTCTTCCAATGAACAAACCAGCTGGTTTTCATGCCTGCCGCCCAAGTCTACCAGTTCTCCACCACATTTTAGGTCACCCATCCAATAAAATGTCTAACTTTCTTCAGTCAAATCATAAGCTAGCATCACATCTGGTATCGTCAAAGTCTTGTGTTTCTTGTCACTGTGCAAAGAGTCATAGAATTCCATTCTCAAGTCTTCGCTTGCAAAGTTATAAACCTTTAGAAATAATATTTTTTGACGTTTGGGGTCCTGCTCCAATGGTTTTGGTTGATGGTTTTCGTTATTATGTAATTTTTGTTGATCATTTCACTAAATATACGTGGATTTACTTGTTGCAAAACAAATATGATGTTTTATCCATCATAGAAAACTTCCATCAGCTTTCTGGTCTTATGCCACCCAAACGGCTGTTTATATAATAAATCGCTTACCCACTCCCACACTGCAAATGAAAACACCGATTGAAAAATTGTTTCATCAGACACCTAGTTACAAGCATTTACACTCTTTTAGATGTCTATGTTTTCCTTGGCTTCGTCCTTACACCATGCATAAATTACAACCAAGGTCTACTTCGTGTGTCTTTGTTGGATACTCTTCTACTCAGTTTGCATATCTATGTCTTGATCTAAGCACAAACAAAGTATATGTCTCAAGACATGTTGTGTTCTTCAATGATCACTACCCTTATGAGTCACTCAACAACACATCTATCCCATCCATATCAGAAACATTGTCCTCTCCACCTATGTCTCACCAAACCATTCCTATTGTGGCACCACCTGTACGTACAGCACTATCTGCACCTGCAGAAAATTCATCTTCACTACACCAAAAGTCCAATTCTTTTTTACCAATGGTTACTTCTGATCTTATCTCATCATCACCACCACCACAAAACCAATCAACTAATATTCATCCTATAATAACCCGATCAAAAGACAACATTCATAAACCTAAAACATTCGTTGTTACTCGTCACCCTCTACCACATACTGAGGAACCACATACCATTACCCAAGCTTTAAAACTGCCACATTGGCGCGATTAAGCCTTTTTGGAATATGATGCTCTGTTACGTAATGAAACATGGACACTAGTCCCTGCTATAGAAGCTCAGAATGTGATTGGTTGTATGTGGATTTTTCGTACAAAAAGGAATCCAAATCGAACGATGGCTTGATATAAGTCCCGACTTGTAGCAAAAGAATACAGCCAGTGTCCAAGGATCGACTGTAACGAAACGTTTTCTCCTATAGTGAAACATCAGACGATCAAAATAATCTTGTCTATGGCTTTGGCAAATTCTTGGGCTTTACATCAAATGGACGTCAATAATGCATTTCTACAAGGTCATCTCACTGAAACTGTATACATGCAACAACCACCAGGTTTTGTTAACAGGGAGCACCCAACTTATGTTTGTAAACTCCATTAAGCCATCTACGAACTTAAACAAGCCCCATGAGCCTGGTACCAAGAACTTCGTCTCTTTCTACTTCAGTATGGCTTTATCAGTAGCACCTATGATTCTTCTCTATTTATATACAAATGTAGAGGTGTAATCATGTACTTCTTGGTATATGTCGATGATTTACTACTAACTAGCAACTCAACATCCGAGCTTCAAAGATTTATTGCAGATATTTCTGGGACATTCTCACTGAAAAACATGGGGACTCCTTATTTTCCCATCATCGAACTAATACCAAACACTGATGGTATATTTCTTTCTCAGCAGCGCTACATTCATGATTTACTCATCAAATTTAACATGGTAGATTGCAATCCGTGTACCACACCTATTTGTCCATCATCAATCCTGAAACTTGATGATGGTTTAGCAATAATAGATGGGTCTCTCTATCGCATCCTCTTAGGAGCTTTACAATATATACTCTTAACAAGACCAGATCTCGATTTTTCTGTAAACAAATTGTCCCAGTATATGCATAAACCAATTGAACTTCACTTTCAGCAGCTGAAGCGTACTTTTCGTTATCTCAAACATACACATGACTATGGTCTTCAACTGAATCGACCGAAACATTTCAGGCTTCAAGCATTCAGTGATGTTGATTGGGATGGAGATGCTGACACCAAAACCTCAACGTCTGCATATGTTAGTTATTTTGGTGACAATCCTGTTTCTTGGAACTCGAAACGCCAACGTACTGTAGCTAGATCTTCTACAGAAGCAGAATATCGTGCAGTAGCCAACACTGCTACAGAAGTAATGTGGCTTCGTAATCTACTACAAGAACTATATGTTTAATCCCAGGATGTGCCAAAGATTTATTGTGAAAACTTGGGGGCTACGTATATATGTTATAATGCAGTTTTCCATTCCCGGATGAAACACCTTGCTTTGGACTCTCACTTTGTTAGAGAATAGGTGCAACAGAAATATCTACTTGTCTCTCACATATCGACACTAGATCAGACTGCATATGCCTTGACCAAACCGTTGTCTCGACACAAGTTTGAACTTTTTCAGAACAAGATGAATGTCACATATCGCGACTTCATCTTGCAGGGGCATAATAGGAAATAATCTATATATATCTTCAATGTTTATCTTCACAGATACATCAATATTCATGTATATCCTTATAGATACTTTAGTATTCGGTTTGTTACAATAAACACTTGTAACTCTTCTATATATTTTACGTACATCTCATAGTACAAAGACAACCTTTCATCAGGCAATTCTATATCCTTTTAGTGTCAAAGGTTGAGTGGTGTCGGCTCAATAAAACCTTGAGTAAATCTATTATACTTCGATGAAAGTGATTAAGCTGGGTGAGGACCCCATAGACGTAGGCAAGGAGTGCCGAAATGCGTTACCAAATTTCTAGTGTCATTTATTATTTCTCTTTTGATTGATTTTGTTTTTGTTTGTGCCAGAGACGACCACGATAAAATCGAAAAATTTGCAAAACTACTATCCTCTACGATTTTTTAGGATCCGTTTCAGAGAAGATAGGAATTTTAGCATTTGGAGTTGTGTTGTTTGAGTTGATCTCAGGAAGAGATGACAGTGATGGAGAAACGTTTAAAAAGGCTATTGCATTTCTGAGAGGGGAAATTCTAAAGGTGGCTGTTTCGAGCAGTTGAAAAGCTTCATGGATCCAAGTCTGAAGGACGAATAGCCCCTTGCAGAGGCCTTGTGTTTAGCAGTTTTAGCAAAGGCATGTGTGGAGGATGATCCTCAGCACAAGCCATGTATGGATGATATTCTCAAAGTCATTGGAAGAATGACATGACCAGACATTTCCATCAACTGTTCAAACAAATTTTTTATGTTGCTATCTAAGTCATATTGCACAAACCCTAGTTATGCTTTAGAGCATTCAATGTCAATAAATTCTGCCTCATCTTTATTCCCAAACCTTCCCAATTACCATGAACATAAAACTATTGGGGTAGACTAAGAATTAAAAACAACATAAAAGATATTTTTTATAGCTGTGTGACACGGTGAGAACTTGACTCAATCTTGTAACTATGGGTGGCAACATGGTTTAGAATCAATTTAAAGTCAAATTAGCACTCCATATAATAATAATTATTCTAAAAATAAAAAACAAATACAATGATATATATTTTTAGTACATTTTATATGACTAGAACTATTATTTAGTATTATCAAATATTAAAAAGTAAGAATAACCGATCAAATGAGTTGAAGTTGAATAGATAATTATTTTTATAATTCTCTAATTTATTTTATGTCCTTATTATTTGTAAATAATTCTTTGCTATAATCCACTGTTGCAAAATATATATATATATATATATGTATGTATGGCCCACTATTGGGCCTTGAATTTTTTTTTTAGTAAACATGATTGGAATGAATTTTGGTATTATTAGATAAATTATTTTTGATTAAGGTTAACTATTAGGTCAAGTTTAGGAGGATTTAATT
>JAOQML010052647.1:0-10262 GCA_027568935.1 Erythroxylum urbanii
GTTACAGAGCTGAGCTATGTACTCCATCGATTGTTGCAACTGAGTTGCCAATGTCTGCACTATGCTCCGAAGCTCTTGGACTTCATTGGTTGAGGACCACTTACTAGATGTTGTTGTATAAGATATGGAGGATTGTGAATAACATGTGTTCGCAAATGAACCTAAGTCGATTATCCTTCCACGAAGGTCCCTAACACCCACTGCATTAAGATAGGTTTGAGTCACATCAACATCTTTAGACTGCTGAGAATGTCGTTGAATACTTTCTTGTATTTGGTCTTATCATAAGGCAAAATTTATATTAGTAAGTGATAATTACTAAGTATTAATATTAAACCATAAATTTCCCATACATTTAGTTCTCTACATCTGTTGTTGACGAATGTCATATCGTCATGCTTCTTAGTGTGAGTGTGCAAAAGAACTAACGGGGTGTAGGCCTCATGCCCATAGACTTTTCCTGCATAAGAATAAAATGTTATAAGTGGACTAGAATTTATAAAAATTTCGATAGAGTTTCCTCTACTTTTATGATATTTAACCCCTATTGAATAAAGAAAATAACTCAACAACACAACCATTTATGACACCAGACATTTATAACATTATCATTCTCCATAATACACATATTTTCATTCCAAAATTAACACATCAAATAGAATATAAATGCAAAGTGTAGATACTTGCAAGTCTCTCTGCATGCTTATGGTGGGTAATAGATCCTTCCGTATGTACGGGAAGACTCTTTCCCCGTCCTCCACATCTGTTGGTAAAATTATGCTTTAAAATGGGCATTGCCTTAGGTGATGTCCAATACTGTTGCCAACAACTCTATATTTGTTCAGAAATATAAGGCAGTCATACACCGACCTTGTGTATCACACCAACAAAGTCTCGATAACATGTACGTGTTCGTCTCTTCTATACTTTATAAATGACCGCGTCAAATTCAGAATCTTAAAAAAAATCTTTCTGAAACGAAAGGAAAAACATTCGATAAATACTTATAATGGAATAATATTTATCTAATTAATGTATAAAATTAATTAAAAAAGAAAATAATATTTTCTTTTTGTTCCTCAAACTCCTGGTAGTAAAATTCCTTTGTGACCTAAGAGATATTCCATACATAACCCTCAAGATCAATCTTCTCCTTGAATCTGGATGTTATGTTTCTTGACTACAGTCTAGACGAAATAAACCTAATATAAAAACAAATAATTTTATACCATTTTTAAAATTTAAACTTATAAATTAATTATAAACATTTAGTGTTTCATGTATTTTCACTTACAAATTATTGACAATTGTGATGTAAGTTCTTCCATCAGGTCCCTCAGCTCCAGGTTGGCGACTGCCTCCTTCATCCGCATTGTTTGCTCCTAATATCTCTGTCGATATAGTAGGTGATGTACGGGTGGTGGATGGTGTAATAGCAGGTAGAGAAGGTGATGCCTTATCTGCAAGTGTAGTAGCTGGAGGGAGAGGAGGTGATTCAGTTCTAGCTGCTGAATGTGATGCTTCACCTAGATAGTAAGTACCTCCGAATTGTGGTCCGAACCTTAGTCACATTATATCCCGTTTTCTCTTTAGTTGCATATTTCAACCTGAAATTAATATATGAATGAATTTTCTAGAAATATAACAAATTGAATTCAATATTTTATACAATATATTGAAAAGGAAATAATTGATTTGTTGAATATAATATTCAATTACAAATACAAATTAATCGCTATCATCACTTAATTATAAATCAAAATCTTCATCTTTTTCTGAAGAATTAGAATCAAACTCAGGCTCCACTTCAGATCTCTGGCTGTCCTCATCCTCTCCAGAGAAAATTTCAACACATTCATTATATGGATCATTCAAAGCTTGATTATTCTCATATATGATAGATGCATTTATTTCAAAAACTTCTTCCTGAAACGCTTCACTTTTAATTCTCTGTTCTCCTTTTCCATGTGATTCAGAAATACCTCTAGGTTTAACTTTGCAAATAGCCAATCAATTTGAATTATCTCCTCGTAAGCTGGAAAAAGGGACATAATACACGTGGATCGTTTGCATTGCCAACATGAAAGATTTAAATTGTCTAAATCTTCTTTGCTTGTTGATTTCAACTAGATTGCATCGATTATGCACTTTTATACCAACATTTGGAGTTGGATCAAACCAGTCACAGTTAAATATGCCAACCTAACATTTTGAATTTCAGTTGTAAACTCATAACGGGTGTCATTGAAATATTTCTATGCTAGTGCATTTGATGAATGGCTCATTATTCCATCTTCCTGTTGGTGTTCATTATGCCATCTCATGTGAGATGGAGTAACATCAGAAGCATACAGTATTTAAAATCTAGAAGTTAGCGGGAAATAATACATCCACTTCCAGGGTACCAATTTATGTTTTATATAATACTTTCTAAGCTTGAACTTAGATTGACCACAAAATTTGCACTCTTATAATTCCACATCATCTCCCCAATATAATATACATCCCAATTTACAACAATCAATCTTTTCAATAGGCAAACCAAGACCCCTAATAAGTTTCTTCATATTGTAAAAACTATCAACCATTGTATGATCAGGAGGCAATGATTCATTAAACCTTCTAAGAATTTTGTCAAAACTATGATAAAAAATATACCCTTCAGACTTTATGTTCAATATTCGAGCAATTGAAGACAATTGAGTCATTGTCTCATAATGTGGCTATAGTCCCTGGTTAGTTGAGTGTAATAAGTCAAAAAATTGTTTTGCATGTGGGTTTGGTTCTTCTTTAAGCTTTTCTATATTTTCCTGAAAGGTATAACCGATTACATCATAAACCATTGGCCTGTAAGGATTTTCATTTGCATCCACATTATTTGTTCTAAATCCAATCCCCCTTTCAAGCTCATTTAAGTTCACTGATGATCGTACTTCATTACCGTTTGAGGTGCTACAAATAAATGGTTCCCCATGTTGTGTCCACTCAAAATAATTTGGGACAAACCCTTTTCTCAACAAATGCCCATTCACTTCATCAATAGGAAGGAAATGAATGTATTGCACTTTTTACATAGACATACGATCTTTTGGCCATCTATATATGCAGGTTAGGAATATGCATAATGAATAAAAGTTTTAACTCACTAAACAAACTCATGATTAATGAAACCATCTAGTGTTAATCGTCTATACAACCAAGATCTATCAACATCACTTATTTTTACAAAACTGTTAATTTCAAATAGTGATTCCATGGTTAACATCCTTCATATTACCCAAAGTTTATAGAATATTTAAAATTTGCACAACATCCCCTAGGTATTAACCAATTGAATTAACCACCTATAATTGATTTCAAAACTATAGTACATGGCATTGTTTACACATGTGCAAGAAAACAAGTTCTTGCTGTGATTCCTAGGCTTTTGGAATTTTTCACCGATAAGCCTCACGGGAGCTGCATCACAAGTTTCCAGCCTATACACCATCCTAGGGGTTTATTATGTAAACAATTTGTCTTGTCTATTAAATTGATTAATTCCTTATGTTAATACTAAGTTTGCATTAATCACATCGAAGTTGAAGTATTAATTGATCGAATTAATGACCTACAATTGATTCAAAACTATGGTATGCGGCACTATTTACACCTGTGAATCAAGAAAACAAGTTCTCGCTATGACTCCTAGGTTCATGTAATTTTTCACCGATAAGCCTAACGGTAGCTGCATCACGGGTTTCCAGCCTATATATCATCCTAGGGTTTATTGTGTAAAGAATTTGTCTTGTCTATAAATCATATTGATTCCTCGTGTTAGTACTAAGTTTGCATTAATCACATCAAAGTTGAAGTATTAATCGATCGAATTGATGACCTACAATTGATTTCAAAACTATGGTATGTGGCATTGTTTACACTTGTGAATCAAGAAAATAAGTTCTTGTAGTGACTCCTAAGCTTGTGAAATTTTTCACCGATAAGTCTTATGGGAGCTGCATTATGGGTTTCCAACCTATATACTATCCTAGGGGTTTATTATGCCTTAAATCAACCATAAGATCTCAAACTCATTCCATATCCAATAAATGCTTATGTAATCATACATCTACTCATCAATGATTCAAATATAACCCAAATATAAATAGTTAGACTATTAAAGAAAAACATAAAATCTCATCATTGACTATGCCATTGGACCTAGCAACTAATACAAAATTGAAGAAATAATCTAAGGCAATTTCTTTAGTTTTCTTAATGAAACAAGCTTTACTCCAATTATCAATGCGATGGGGGCCCAAATATAAATCCCCGAGCTTCTATTCCTAAAAAAGGAATTTAAATCATATATTATGAAACAAACTAGCATCATAAAGTTGAATCAATGAGCATATCTATGACCCAGATCATATGTAAAAACTCATGCAGCAAAGCACTAAATAGAATTTCATAATCAACAAATCCCACAAATTTCACACCAACCACTAACCACCTAAATCAGGTCTTAGCACATATGCTCAACAATCACAAGAAGAATGACAACAAAACATAAAGAGAGAGGAGAGCTACTCAAAAGGAAATTTTAACAAAGAAAGTAATCAATGGCGGACCCATTAATACAGAACATTAGTCAAACAATCATCAATAATTGATTTGCACAAGAATATGAAATATACTTATAAACAACTAAAGTGCATACTATTCTTTTGGTCATCTAAAATAAAAAGTTTGGAGCACTCCTCTAAAAGTATAAGGAAAATAGAAATGGTGTATGAATATATTTAAAAGAATGAATTGATAATTAATTACTTTAGTGATTTATTTGTTTCCTTGATCTTTAATTAAACATTCAATATTGAAAGCATAAAAGATCAAAGAGACATAGCCAAAGTTGAAGTAGTTCATTCTATCTATTCAACATTTACATTTATTATATTTGGTCTTGCAATCAAAACATGGTAGGTAAAGCCAAAGCTAGGAATTTTCTATCATAAAAAGAGTACAAAAATATTTAATAGTATACTAAATAATCATTTTGAATTATATGAATAGTTTTTAGGAATAGATTAATCAATATTAATCAATATACTACATTATTGTAAACACATTTAATTTCTCCCTAGGTCTATTCTTCTTTATACAATGATAACATTGGTTGCTTTCATTTGATGAAAATGTTTGTTCTAATAGACATTTCATCGATCAATTTATAGGCAACGCGAATTATATATAACTAATAATAAAACAATTGCATTTTTCATTATTTACCAACAACAACACATTTAAATAACAAATAAACCAACAATTCAACTAAAAAATGCATAAACCAACAATCCAAACAAAACCCAACCCCCCGTCGACACTTATACATATAAGCATCTAACACCTTCATTTTTTGGGGACAAAATAAACCCAGTAGTTTTGTCACTTAAAAATAATGCACGATGGATCAAAAATGAAGCAAAAATCAATGGTGAAAGCTTAGGAGGAAGAGGACTGATGACATTAATGGTGGGAAGAAGAGAGAAAATAGTAGAGGGAGGGAGAAAGGGGGCTTTGAGTGTTGTTAAGTCTGTTAATATGTTGTTTTATTTTATAAGCAATTCGACAGTTACCGACAGAACTATATTTTCGTCAGTACTTTACCGAAAGAATTGTGATCCCGTCGGTATCCAAGATGCTTATTTTTCCCGCTAACTGTTGCCACCTACATTTGTGACAGACTTTAGTGTGCCATCACTATAATACGTCAGAAAACTTACGGGAATATTTTTCCTCCACATTTGCCGATGAATGTTTTGGCCATCGGAAAAACAAATTTTTTGTCAACTTTATCAACGAATAATCCATTTTTATTGGAAATTTACTACAGAATGTTTTCTGCCAATAATTTTTTGTCAGTAATTTGTAATTTTCTTGTAGTGCTTCCTAGTGGTGAATGCCTGGGCAAAGGTCAGATGGGGTAAAAAAGGTTTGCAAAAGGTGATGTTACAGGAGGATGCTACGATGCTTTTTAAATTCTCTAATGACTCTTGCTTAAATGAGATTATAGAACAAGGTCCCTGGCTCTGTTTTTAAAGAAGTGGAGGTCAGGTATTGAAATGGATAAAGGCTAAGTTGAGGTTATCCCCATGTGGGTAAACTTCCACAATCTTTCAATGGAGTTTTAAACGATGGCTAGGTTGAGTTACTTAGCAATTTCATTAGGAAGTTGATTTGTATGGATTCACAGATAGATTCTATGGAGAGGATAGGTTATACGAAATTGTGCATCGAAATATCGAAGACTGCTTCATTTCCAGATAGTCTTCCTATTCTCCAGCTAGGAGATAATGGGACCTTGGAAAGAATAGAATTCCAACTCAGCAACCCAACTAGGAAATGGATTCCTATAAGTAGATCATTTAAAACGGGGTGGCATGAAGATCTCACTAATTTTGCCAACTTAGGAACCCCCTTGGAGCTTGAGAGAACTAAGGAAATTGAGAAAAATGGGATGGAAGAGATCCAACCTTCTAGAGTTGTGAATCCACTGGTGATAGACGATACGACTCAAACACAATCCAATAGGGAGGAAGGGGAAATCTTACAGACTAGAGACGATGCATCCCAGCCGAAAGAGAGTAGTCAGATGGAGTCTCCTCTTTAAAGTAAGGAGATTGATGAGCCTGATGTTGCAAAATTGGCTGAGGAAAGAAAGGACAATGATGGCTAGGTAGGAATAAAACAATGCAGAGTATGTGTAATTGGAGAAATTTAAGAGGAAGCAATTTCAATTTCTACAAAACCAAGTGCTGGACATGTGGACATAGACGTGGAGAAAATGGAAAAGAACAAGCAGCGATCTAATGGTAATCAACTAGTTGGTTTGAGGACTGAACAAGTTGTCACACATATTTCCTAAGGAAAAACAACTCTTAACAATTCCAAAGCAGATAATATGGAGAATCTAGACAGTGGTACAAATGATTTAACCTTCCAATAGAGTATTGTCAGATGGATTGGGCCAACATGCTAACTCCAGTTGCAACTGTTAAGCAAACTGAGAATCAAGGGATATGGGGTATCGAACAAACAGATGACAGTGATACCCCACTAGCAGTAGCCCATGTCCTCTACATCTCTGGCGATTTTTGCTTGCAATTCAAATCTACAAAAAGGAAATTTGCTAGGAAAAGAAAGCAAAATTCAAAATACGAGAAATGGTGAATAAGCTTTTCCATGAAGATGAAACTTCAGTAATGCCTATAATTTTTTAATTCTTGTTGTTGTCTATTATGCAAATAGTTATACTATCTTCCTTAGGGAGTTTTTTGTTCTTAGGTTATATGGCAATATGATGGCAGGCTTAAATCATTGAAATCGTTATAACGTCGATTTAGTTTTAATTATAAATAATTTAAATTCTTTTTCATTTTTCAAAAATTTATGTATATATATATATATATGTATGTATATATATATATATGTATGTATATGAAAAACCGTAGGGGTAGTAGTTTCGCAAACTTTTCGATTTTAGCGTGATCGTCTCTGGCACAAACAAAACAAAACCAATCAAAAGAGAAATAATAAATGACACCAAAAATTTGGTAACACAGTTCGACACTCCTTGCCTACGTCTGCGAGACCCTCACCCTGCTTAATCACTTTCATCGAAGGACAATAGATTTACCCAAGGCTTTACTGAGCCAACACCACTCAACCCTTGACACTATCTCTCAACCTTACTTTCCGTGAAAGATTTTCACACCCAATAACACGACTGACTCGTGTTAATCTCGTTAGAGGATTTTTCTAAACAATTATTAATTAATGAAAGACAATAAATAAAATCTCAAGTGAATAAACGAAATTCAACATAAATGAAGAACACTTGAAACAGAAAAGAAAAATAACTTCCCAATAGGTTCAACTCCACTGAAATAGATCTGAAAGTTGTCACCACGTACTATACACAACTTCGTTTTATCCGCAATTTCCATTAAAAACGGAAGGAAAAACTAGACTCTGAAGCGTCACCAAATAGTGTATCCAATAAGGCAATGACCATCCACCGTCTGACTTTGAACAGAATCAAGATAGGCTAGAATTGGTTTTTAATCTTCACTAACAAGACAGAAAAGGAAAAGCATATGCGTAGTGGCGTTTGGGTGATATGATACGTTGAATACAAACAAACTGACTCTAACTACTTTTCGTTGTCCTGTAGATAAAGGTTAGACCTTTTATTTTCCACTTTTTCTCTGGGAGCTCAAAGAATCAGATGAACAAAGTCTACATGCGTAGCACCAGAAAAATAAAGAACAAAAGAATTGGCAAAGCAAGCAAGCCAGTATCATTTTTGGCAGAAACCCTTAATTCACAATTGAAAATTCAATAATGCCCTTCAGCTGCTTCATCCACGTAAGACCTACAACTCTTCACAAAATCAACTTCTATGCAAGATAAAGATAGAATTTTATTCTATCTAGGACATTATCCAAATAACTTTTTGAATCCAAGATAATAAAATTTTGATAAGTCCAATTTATAAAAATATACTAAAATAAAATATGTAGATATATACACCATATATCTAACAATATATATGTTAATGTCTAAAATTATGAATGTATTTTTTGGGTAAATAAAGCAGTAGGTGGTACCTTTTAAGCAAAA
The DNA here is from genome assembly GCA_027568935.1 of Erythroxylum urbanii. Taxonomy (NCBI): domain Eukaryota; kingdom Viridiplantae; phylum Streptophyta; class Magnoliopsida; order Malpighiales; family Erythroxylaceae; genus Erythroxylum; species Erythroxylum urbanii. The sequence goes on from JAOQML010052647.1 coordinate 8,662, forward strand.
TTATTTTGTAGAATATAGCCATATCTGAGTTAATGCTCAACGTATATTGTTTAACTAGCTAGCTAAAATGACCCTGTTAGAATGTTGGACCAGAACATTAAACCAAATCCAATCTGCAATATTGACAAGCCCAACAATGATACCAGGCCCATTCGTTTGAGGATGCCTAAACCCTCATCTGCAGCTCACAAAGCTAAACCTGCGCATGCACACTAGTTGATTAGCTCCAGTAATAATTGCTCTCCAACTGTAGCTACTGACAACACTACCTGTTGTCATCGATAAGACCATTAGATTATAACATATTGTATTCAATGGTTAGAATAGGATCATTCATTGTGTATATATACATTATTCAATTAATAAGAAAATCATCGAACACATTTTATACAAATAGTATCACACGATTTTTACATAGTATCAGAGCTCAACCGACTCATCGTCATCTAATTGTTATCGTCATGGCTACTGGGTCTTCTTTTTCTTCAACTGATCATTGTTCCAGCACTGTCCTAAATTCTTCCTCCGTTGAATTTTCTACTCTATCTAAAACACTAAACTTTAACCTTCCTCTAAAACTCGATCAGCACAATTATCTCAACTGGCGTCCTCAAATCCTTGCAGCTGTACGCAAACTGGATCTAGAACCTTATATTTCACCAGATCATGCTTCTCCACCTCCATTTATTATTTCTTCTACAGTAATACCATTGATCCTATTTCTACTCTTAATCCTGCTTATAAAGCTTGGGTCTGAGTAGATTAGCTTTTTCTTTGCTGGCTTCTCACCACCATTGGTGACACTATTGTTGGCCAAGTTAATCATGCTAGATCTTTCAAGGAGCTTTGGCAGATACTTATTAGCCTATATGCACAGACTTCACTTGTCAAAGTCTTGCAGCTCAAGCAAAAATTATCATCTCTTTAAGAAGGAGCTTCAACCATCTCTGATTATATACAGCAGGTGAAGTCCATTGGTGACTCACTTAAAGTTGCTGGTCATGCTGTGACAGAACAAGAATTAATTCTTAGTGCTCTTAGTGGTTTAAGCAGTGAATATGACTTTGTGGTTGTACTCCTCACTGGATCTATGGTTGTTTCTTCTATTCAAGATGTTCTTTACACCTTAATGATGCATGAGACCAGGCTTGAACAACAACACACTATCTCTCATATTGCTGTGACCTCTGCATCCACTAATGTAGCAACATACTCTCCTCAATCTACTCGTGCTTCAAATTCTGGTCGAGGATCCTATAGAGGTCGAGGAAACAAAGGACGAGGGGGTAAAAACAAGATGCATTGTCAATTATGCCAGAAACCAGGGCATGAGGCATTAAAATGCTACAAGCGCTTTGACATTCACTAGAAAAGAACTCGATCCAACCAACCTTCCCAGCAAATAAATAACACTTCTCAACAGGCATATCTAGCTCATCATTCAGTTGCTAATTCACCAAATTCCTCTTCTGAGCCTAACTGGTTTGTGGATAGCGGGGCAACTAATCATGTTACTGCAGATTTATCTAATCTAAGTATTCAAGAGCCCTACACTGGTCGAGAGCAACTTGCAGTTGGTAATGGTAACAAATTACCTATCT
>JAOQML010052658.1:0-10262 GCA_027568935.1 Erythroxylum urbanii
ATTTTTCTTAAATTGACGGAACTAAAATATTTAAAATTTTGTCACTTAATCTTAAGAATGCTAGTATTGATCAATTATACTTGGAGATGCAGCCTTATCAAGCGTAATGAGCTCATATGTGATCTTCCTTACAGATCCCCCTCCCTAATGAAATTAAAACAAAACAGTAATAAGACAAGGTATACATCCTATGTGTCTACACGAAATAGTGATTGAAAAATTGAAAAAGATTGCTTATAACCTGCTATATGTGAAAGTAATTGACAAGTGAAGTATTGCCACTTAGATAATGTTATAAAAAGAATAATATAACAACACTAAACCAAAAGAAAAGGCAATTCACAAAATCTTACATATAATCCTTGTTGTTGATATAGTTTAGCAAATGCTACATGTAGGATTAGGAGGGAAAGAGGTGCTCTCGTACAGATGAACTGGAAATAAAAAAGAAAAGAGATTGATAACCCCCTGCCATAAAACGAACACCATACACACTATTATTGCTACCAAAGATAATAACTTTTCTCTAGTTAGTGGCCAAGCAAATGATTCCTAAATTGATTTTTCAAAAAAAAAAAAAGATTCCTAGATTGGGTAAACTACTATTCGTTAATATTAATAAATGCTTCCTTTGTAATCAACCCTCAAAATTTTTAGAGCATTAATTTTTTATTTGTCATTTTCTCAAAACAATTTGAAATGTAGTTTAATCGCTATGCCTTCTAGGGATGCCTAGTTATAAGTACCCTACCATCCTTAATTTCATTGCTTCCTTAGCTCAATCAGGATAGATAGCTAGATGTTTGCTAACTATGGAATGCACAAATTACCAAATATAGGCTAAAAGAAACTCAAGGATATTAAGAAACTTAGAAAAATCTTCTATCTAAGTATTATTGGAGCTTAAATGACGCTGAAAGGCCATAATCTCTAACTTGGAACAAAGAAATCAACCTCTTAACTTTTCCTCTTTTAAGGCAACCTTAGTTGTAAATAAATAACTTTCAGGCTTCAGTATTAGGTATACCAAGGTTTATATAATTCTTTTATATTTTGTTTTCCGATTTGGGGATTATTAATTCAATTATTTACTTTGAAAAACAAATCTGAAACTATAAAAAGACATATAATTATTGATGCCAAGCCTGCTAGGCTACCTTTATAATTCTTCCACTTCTCTTCTCTTCTGGTGATCTTAGATGATTCTCTCCTGATTTAATCCCAATACAACTAACTGATGTGTTAAAATCAATAATTAAAGAAATAAAAAAGCATTTTTTGGAATGAGATATTATAAATTCATAATTAATAATAAAATAAGTTTCAAAAAATTTTTGATAAATAAAATTTTTTTTCTTTTCCCACAATCCTTCTCAGCATTTTTAAACCTCAAAAATTAAAGATCATAGCTTTTGTAAAAACTTTGGGTCAAAATAATAAAATATTAATCTAAAATGGAAACAAAAGTAAACAAAAACTTGAACTTTTCAATTTCCTATTGGATACATGAATAGCAATAAAAACTCCACAACCTATTAATAGTCAAAAAACAAATAGGTTATTAAATAAATGATTGTAGTACAAGCATTTAAGACTATTTGAAACTGGAGTAGTAGATGTGCCTAACTCTTAATGGGCACTATAGAAAACCAACTCTTAATGGTGCAAATTATTTCTTCATTATAGTTAATGCAAAACCATAGTTGTTTAGACCAATCTTTTGCATAATAAAACCCAAGTTTGTATTACATTCATTCGCTTTATCAACTACAATCAAAATCATCATATTAGTAAACTAAAATTTGTAAGGTATGACAATGGATCTAAAATTGTTAAGAGAGAGAACTCAAAATACATGCAAAATTGGGTGTCATTCACAAAAATTTCATGATAAATACATCTCAACAAAGTGTGGTAGTTGAACTAAAGAATATGAACTTGCTTAACATTATCAGAACTATAAAACATTCATGCTAATCATCCAAAAATTTTAAGGAGAATTGTATACTTACTGCTATATACCTCATAAATAAAATCTTCATGCCTTAACTCTCTTGGAAAGCCCCTTTTGAAGCTCTTTATGGAAAAACCACCCACATATGACAACCTTAAAACCATTGATTGCCTCTGTTATGTTGTTGTTTCTAAATATAACCCTGATCAATTTGCTCTCAGGGCAAAAGCATGTGTTCTACTCGGTCACCTCCTAGCTAGAAAAGTTACAAACTTTTTTATCTTAACATTAAGTAAGAATTTCATTGTCGAGATGTTATCTTTTTGAAAACACATTTTCATTTCAATAGGATCTGTCTTATCCTTTATCTACACCTAATTATCTGGCACATTTGCCTAAAGATTATGTTGCTTCCTTAGCCAAAGTTTTTACTATACAAGAACCTGTATGTTATTCACAAGGTAAATAAGATAATCAGTAGGTTGAAGCCGTGAATAAGGAGATAGATATTGTTGGATCCTGCTTTTAGGATTTTTATATTTATATTTTATTTTAATTATTTTATTAAATTATCAAGCATGAAACTAGATTAGAATTTATGAATTAGAAGTTTTTGGAGTATAATGTGGTATATTTTGAATTTTGTATGGTGTTTAAATTAAAAGAAAGAATAAAAATAGAGTGAAGGAGTTAATAGGAATTTCCTAATAAAGAAATGGTAAATTAGTAAAAACACAAGAAAGTTGTCTTAAATGAATTTGAATAATTTAATTATATGTCCGAAATTATTTTATGATCCCACCACAAATTTTTCGTGTATAGATTTTAATTAAATTAAATTGTTATAGTTTATTTTGTTGAAATGTTCCCAACTATAATTATTATTCTTACAAATAAATTTACAACGGTGACATGTAGTCGCCATAAAATCCGTACGGAGACCTGGGCCAACAGATATACTAGAAAATAATATTGGGGGTTAACTGCTTTGCTCCGAAGCCATAAAGTTATTATCTCCAAATAGGTATATAAAACAAAATACAACCTATAATTGCTAAAGGCTAGGTTGGTTATATGGGAAGTTGGTTAGAAAGAGGGCAAAGATTACAAACATACATCTACTCCAGTAGCCAAGTTGGCAATTGTAAAAGTTATTATTTCTTTTGTAGCTGCAAGGTTGGTCTTTACACTAATTCGACATTAATAATACATTTTTGTATGGCTATACTTATGAAGAAATTGACATGAAGCCATTAGAGGGTCATACAAAGTCTCTTCTAAGATGAGTTTGTAAGCTAAAAGGTTTTTATATGGCTTAAAACAAGTTTCTTAATAGTTAAATTAAGAATTCATGAAGTTTCTTATTGGTTTGGATTTTGTTTAAGTTTCTTCTTAGTTTGGGCTTTTAAAACATGATTGTTCTCTTTTTGTCAAACTTAACGAGATAATTTTACTATTGTTGTACGATGATGTCCTATTAACCAGAAACTATAATGTTAAGATTCTAGCTACTAATGCAACTTTTGATAAACAATTTGACATCAAATACCTAGACGTAGCTAGGTATTTCTTAGGCATTGAAGAAAAAGTAATCCTGAACATCCTCACCAATATTGACCTTACTACTACCAAACCTATATCATTCCCTTTTCCATATAACCTTAAGCTTTCTTTGGATCAGGGTCAATAACTTCAGTATCCTGAAGGTTATAGAAGGCTCACTGATAGACTACTTTATTTGGCAATGACCAAGCCATACATCTCTTATATTGCCTAACACCTCAATTAGTTTCTTTTTTCTTCTAAGGAGCCTTATATGCAAAATGCCTTTCATGTGTTAAGATATCTCAAAGGCATTATCCAAAGAGGTTTATCCTACCCATTAAAATAATATCTTAAATTAATTGGCTTCTCTAGTGCTGGTTGGCTTCATCTTTGATGATATAAAGATCTTTTTCTAGTTATTATATCTCCATAGATCATTTTTTATTTCTAGGAAAAAAAGAAATAAAATACAGTTTCATGGTCCTCCATAAAGGCTTAGTACAGAAGCATAGCAACCATAACTTGTGAACTTCTATGGCTCAACTACTTTTTTCAAGATCTACATTTTCTTATGTAGCTTATAGGAACCCTCTTTTGTGATAACAAATTTGCACAATAAATGTCACAAATCCTTGTTATCATGAATGAATAAAATAACTTGATATTGATTGTAATTTCACCAGATATAAGGTACAAGAAGGTTTTCTATATACTTTCTACATCCTTTTACATTTACAAATTGCAGATATAATGACCAAAGCCCTAAATCAAGTGCAACATCAGTTTCAAGTTGGGTCTTATAGAGTATAATAACATATTGTAATTAATTTATAATTTTTCACATGTACAATTTATTATAGTTTTTTAAACATTTGTTTAAGAGATAATAAGGAGGTTTTACTTGTATATAAGTGTGGTATAGCTATATTGATTGATGATGGCTTTTATATTCTATCTTCCTCTCTCGCTCTCTCTCTTCTCTTTTCTTCCATAAATTCTTCTGATTTCTTATATTCCCCAAATTCGTTCAGCACATGAAACTTAAAAACAAATGGATTAAGAGAAAAACCATAGTAAGAACAAACATTTCCATCAAATCAAAGCAACCAATGTTATCACTAGATAAAGAAGAATAGACTTAGGGAGAAAGTAAATGTGTTGACAATAATGTAAGATAAATAAAACATTAGACTAATACCTAAATCACATAACTAGTAACATATCCTTATTAAAGCTTCAACAACTGTGTAGTAGCGATGGGCTGAAGATAGTTAGTGAGCGATGAAAACTTCGATAGATAGTTAGAAGTGACAGGAGTATGCTCTGAGAGTGACGTTAGAGATTTAAAGTGAAATGAGAGTTACGGAGAACTAATACAGGGAAATTAATTTTGTTTAACTTAATAGTTTTCTCAATTCTTATTTTCTATTGGATATTTATTATATACCATATTGATTAATATATTCCTAAAAACTATTCATACAATTCAAAATGATAATTTAGTATAGTATTAAATATTTTTGTACTCTTTTTATGATAAAGAATTCCTAGATTTGGCTTTACCTGCCATGTTTTGATTGTAATACCAAACATAAAAAATGTAAATGATAAATAGATAGAATGAACTACTTCAAGTTTGGCTATATCTCCTTGATCTCTTATGCTTTCAATATTAAATGTTTAATTAAAGATCAAGGAAACAAATAAATTAATAGAGTAATTAGTTATCAATTCATTCTTTTAGAAATATTCATGCACCATTTCTATTTTCCTCATACTTTTAGAGGAGTGCTATAAAGTTTTGATTTTAAATGTACCAAAATAATAGTACAGACTTTAGTTGTTTTTAAGTATATTTCATATTCTTGTGCAAATCAATTATTGATGATTTAGTCAATTATAGTTGGCATAAACTATTAATATGACAGGGTTTTTTTATTCCTTTTGAGTTCAAACATTAATCATAAGCGTAAAATGAAAAAATTAAAATTTAAACTTGCTTTATTATATGTTAGATTAGCAAACTTATATGAAGATATGCTAGAATTAATTCTACTTGACTAATTCTGATAGAATTAACAAACTTAGGCACATGTCAATAATATTTAATATGAGTTAAGAAAACAATTTAATATTTCAATTGCTAAGTTTTTATTCTATTCTAGTTGGTTATGTATTAAATGTGGATGCCATTAAAAGCTCCTAGTCTTTTTATAATTTATTCTAATTAAGATACATAGCTTGGATCCATATGCAAACAATAATAGTATGTATCTTTGAAAGCTAGAGGTTGAAGAACCTAATACCATGGTCAATAATGCATGCAATGTTAGAGACATTGATATTAGAAGAATTAGAAAGGACAAAAATACAACCATTGCCTCAATTTACACCAAACATAAAAGGATTTAGTTTAATTATGAACTTGAAGTAGAAAAACCAAAAGCTAACTTTACTAAGAGATCGAGAAACGCCATCAGGTTACTACATATAATGGTATTAACTAAGGTTTTAAATAGCAACTATCGTCGTGGTTGTAGTTGCAGTATGAATTTTACAATTACAATAATTCTAAAAGTTAAATAATAGATTGTGGACATTGCGAATGTGAAATATTTTAAAGTAATAACAATATATTTATAAATGCTCAAAACTTCTATTGTTAGTAATTCTTTCACATATAGATATTCTCGATTTTTTCAAATTATATGTTTTATATATAATCTCTCATAAAAATATGCATTAAATTATTACATGAAGATCATTTTAAGAACATATGAAAACAACAAATTTATATTAATAAATTTTGTTAATATATAAGTCAACATGACAAACCAAAAAGGCAATTATAAAAATACAAACTAGAAGATGTAGAATTTAAGGAAGGTATTTGAAATTTAGATATTCTAAATCTATGGATTAAAATAAATCTCCTAATAATACTTTTGTTTAGTGCAATATTTTTTAATTTCGATCAAAATAGTCAAAAGCTATGATTTTAAATAGAAGTACTAAAAATCATTAAAATGGGGTGTAAGCACGTCCATTATGTTCATAAACTATAGGTGGACGTGTAAAAGATAGGCTTTCTTTTATAGCTATAGAAGTCTTTATTTTTACTTAACATGATTTGTCCAAAAGAAAGAGCGTAAACCAGTGGAATGAATACTATTCCGTACTAGCCGATAAATAGAATGGTATTTATTTCTTTGGTACCGACTGTTAATACTGATCAGTATCGGTCTTTTTCGGTACCGGTATTCGAAATACCGACCACATAACGGTTGATACTATAATTTTTGAAAAGTTGAAGGACTGATTTGCAAATTTTGAAAAAATTAACCTAAAAAAACCCAAACGACACCTTCGTTGAACTCTCCCCGTATCCCGTAGCCGCACCTTCTGTCTTTTTCACTTCGTCTTCTTCTACCTACTCATCTCTCTTTCTCACTGTCTCACACCGTACCACGCACCAGTCACTCACCATCTCACTTCACTCTCATCTCACTTCTTCTTCTTTACTTACCAGTCACCAACCACCGCCGCAGCTCTCTGTCTCTCACGCCAGCTGTGTTTCTCCTTCGGTCATCCTTCTAGATCCACCACGTCCGCACGTCCACACCACCACCACGTCGTCACTGCTGCTCGTCACCTCGCCCAAATCCACACGGCCATTGCTACACACCACGTCTTCACTTACCGCACGTCCATCCGCACCACCACCACAGGTTCACTCACTTCATTCACCGGCCACCACACGTCACACCACCACCACATCTAATACCCGAAGGCCGAAGATAGTGAATTATTTTTGGGTGTGTTTTATGAGTTTTCAGTGATTTTTTTCCAGCTTAAACTTAATTGCATTTTTTATTGTGATGGATTGGATGTTGAATTTGTGAATTGGTTGGGAATTGGTTTTATGATTTGGGTTGAATTGAATGAGATTTCGCGTGTATCTGGGTTGGAATTAAAGTTGAATGGTTACAGAGGTGTTATGAATTTGTGATGTTCTGAATTGAATATTGGAGTTGAAATGTTGAAATGGTTACGATGGTGTTGTGATTTTTGAATTGAATATTGGATTCAATGTTGAATTGAATGAGACATTACGATTTTGTTTTGTGATTTGTGTGGTTGGATTAAAAATTGGAGATGAATTATTATTTTATTGATTTATTTCTGTTTTGGTTATAAAATAAAGATTGGTTTAAGTTTATCTGATTAAGAGACATTTATGATAAGTTTTTGGATGAATGAAATACATGGCCTCATATGTATATGTGATGAATTGAATTGATTCAATCATTCAATTGAAAGTTTGTAAGATGAAACTTCAAAGTGGAAACAACTTAAATTAAAATTTTAAACCGACAATATTAAAAATGTAAACTTGCAAAGACTTAAATCATTAATTGAAAAATTCATAATATTTGTGAATGGTATTTTATTTTTAGTATTTAAGTATTGACTATTGAATTTATATATATAAATAATTAGTTGAGTATATAATTATGCAATTGTAAATTAATAATAATTCAGTTGTAGTTAATGGTAGTATTTGCCTATTTGGGTAAATAATTAATTGAGTATAAAATATGTTGAAGTTGAATTATTTGGTAATATATATGTGTGGGGTATCATAAATATTTATAATAGATAATGTATGAAAGTAGTAATGTAATAAATGTATCCCAAAACGAACTATTTTTTTAAAATTGTGAACATGTTGTAGGTTCCAATCATTTATACTTAGAATTATTAATGTCAATTAAAAATTGTAAAAGCAACTTATATATTTAAGAACAAAATATGGAATGATGTATATAATATTATAGTTTGTTAGAAATGAAAAGAAGATTCAAAGTTTTAAATAAGAAAAAAAACATTTTCAAAGAAGTTATATCCTTCAACTTGATCCTTATTTTATGAATATATCCTTCAACTTGATCATTATGTTATGAATAGATGTGTATGAAATGAACAATTGTATAAGAAATGGAAATTGTTTTATGAATATTTTGTGATTGTTGAAAATGGAAATTGTTATATGAATGTTTTGTAATTATTGGAAATGGGAATTGTTAGAAATGGGAATTATTTTATGAATGTTTTGTGATTCATGGAAATGAGAATTGTTGGAAATAGAAATTATTTTATGAATATTTTGCGATTGATGGAAATGGGAATTGTTGGAAATTGTTGAAAATGAAAATTATTTTATGAATGTTTTGTGATTGTTAAAAATGGAAATTATTGGAAATGGAAATTGTTTTGTGATTGTTGGAAGTAGAAATTGTTGGAAACTGAAATTGTTTTATGAATGTTTTGTGATTGTTGAAAATGAGATTTGTTGGAAATAGAAATTATTTTATGAACGTTTTATGATTAATGGAAATGAAAATTATTGAAAATTGAAATTGTTTTATGAAAGTTTTGTGATTGTTGGAAATGAGAATGGTTGAAAATTTTTAGAAATGAAAATTGATTTATGAATGTTTTTGTGATTGTTGGAAATTATTGGAAATGGAAATTGTTTTGTGAATGTTGGAAATGGAAATTATTGGAAATTAAAATTGTTTTATGAATGTTTTGTGATTGTTGAAAATGGGAAATGTTGGAAATTGTTAGAAATGGAAATTGTTTTGTGATTGATGGAAATTGAAATCGTTTTATGAATGTTTTGTGATTCTTGGAAATGAGAATTGTTGGAAATTGTTAGAAATGAAAATTGTCTATGTATGTTTTGTAACTTTTGGAAATGAAAAGTGTTTATGTATGTTTTATGTAATTAACTAATTATATATGTTGAATAATTGAATTGTTAGTTTTTGACTTATAGTGAATTGAGTGCCATGAAATTGAATTATGTGTAATGAAATCATACATAATGAGTTATATTATATAAGAAAGATATGCATATTATGTAATGAAATCACTGTTATGTATTTTGATATATGCATTCATTTATTTTTACAGATAAATAGATAAATGGAAGGAAGTTCATGTATTTCTGATCAACCTACTTTAGGAAGATACAATGGTCCAACTTGGGCTCAGTCTGTATTGGTTCCCTATATGAGGAACCATAATATTTGCTTGTTTTGTAACAAGCAGTTGAAAGGTAGAGGAATCACCCGATTAAAAAACATTTAGTTACGGTTAAAGGAGATATGGAACCCTATAAAAAGTAAGTCATGATGTGAAGTGGCAGCTAAAAACATTGCTTGATGAATATCAACATGAGAGAGATAAAAGGGAAAGGTTGAATTTTGAAATTGGTAGTGGAAGTTCGTTTTCTAATTTCCATGGTGATTATGGAAATGTTGAAGGTGGTAGTGGTAGTGGTACTGGCAGTATTCCATCTCAGGCCCAAGAAGAAGTACCTGAACCTAATATAAGGAAGAGAAGAAGGCAAGTGACTAGTTTCTTTGCACCACGAACAACTCCTGGAGCCCAATCTTCAATTCATAGTGCAATGTAATCAAGAGATATGACTCACAATGTCGATATGGTAGTAGCGAGATAGTGGTATGATACAGGTTCCTCTTTTAATGCTTCTCAGTCTTATTATTACCAACCTATGGTGGATGCAATAGCCTCTTATGGTCCGGGATACAAAGATTCTTCGATTGATGACTTAAGAGGTAAACTTTTGAGTTATTATGTTTCTGAAATTAGAAGTCATTTGGCTAAAAGAAGAGTGAATTGGGGTACTTATAGATGTTCAATCATGTGTGATGGTTGGACAAATAGGAGACAA